>JAKWBO010000007.1:46611586-46802541 GCA_034336685.1 Luscinia luscinia
CAGCACGGCCGGGCTCAGCCCTGCACCTTCCCCCAGCACAGCTCTGAGCCTTTGGGGAAGGGAGAGGAAACGGCACCAGGCTCTCACACAACTTGCTCTTGTCCTGTCGCTGCACACCCTCGCAGGAAGGGAGGGATCCAGCAGCACAAGGAAAGCCCTGCTGGAGGCAGGATCAGCCCAGATCCTGCCCCTGACCCACCCAGCTCTGGGCAGAGGCTGGGCAGGAGCCGCTGGCAGCCCCACAGCTCCGGGCGAGGCTGGGCTGGGCCAGGGCAGATCTGCTCCCAGCAGGAAAGCAGCCCCAGGCCAGGGCCAGCTCACCAGCACGTGTTTCCCAGCCTGTGACTGCAAACCCAGAGCTCACTCCTGACTCCTGCAGAGGAAACTTTTCAGTTGGGCTGGAGGGGCCATGATCTAGATCCAGAAATAGGCTGAGTGATGAACTCCCAAAAGCAATGAGCTCCACAGGAAGCTTTGGTTGGTAAAATCAGGGCCCTGACCTCCATCCAACGGGGCACAGACACACCCTGGCCAGATGTGCACTGGAGGAGAAGGAAATTAGGGCTGCTGATCTCTGAGGTGCTGACACCCACCCCAGCAGGGACAGGGAGACAATGCAGAGAGAATGGAAGAGAAGACGAGGGAGGAACTGCCCTGACTCACGCCAAGGAACAGCCACTGGGAACACAAAAAAAGCACAAAAACACTCTGGGGCATTGAACATCCTGATGGGCAGGGAGGACTCTTCCTGCAAGGCTCAGCCTGCCCTCAGGGATCCCTGAGCTGCACCCAGAATTGTGCCACCCCCCAGACACGTGGTGGGACAGGCAGGAAGAAGCTGGGACTTCCCATCCATGGCAAGAACAGGATGCTGCACATCCCCTTGGCTGATGCTCTGTGGTCTGTTCTAGCCCACAGCTCCCCTCACCCCAGCCAGCCCAATCTGCTGATTCAAACACTGAAGGGATAGAAGGGGGCCCATCCTCGGGAGCACAGGTTTGTTCCAGCCCTCATGTGCTCTGCTTGTCTCCTCCTCTGGTAATTCCTACCTCCTCCTCCTGCTTGTCCCTGCATCTACCCCCTCCAGGCAGGTCTGCACCAGGTACAGAGGGGAACAGAGGCAGAGAGGCTTTGGGGATGCCACCAGCACGCTGCCAGAACTGCAGCAGGCCATGGGACACGTGCTGGGAGCCGGGTCCTGTCCCCTCCTGTCCCCAGCCCCGGGCAGGCAGTGCCCCAGCAGCACAGAGCCTTGTGGAGCCCCACGCTCCCTGCCACGTGCCCTCCACCCCGTAGGCAAACACACCCAGCACACAGCTGCTATCTCAGGGGCAAGGTCCAGAGCTGCCCTGCAGACTGGGCAGCAGAGGCACCACCCTCAGCAACGGGCTGTGCATCACCAGTGGCACCAGCTGGAAGCAAACCAGATTCTTCCTGGGGCAACGCAATAATGAAATGAAACACTGGAGTGCAGGGAGGAAAGCGAGTGGCATCAATCTCCATCACCCCCTGAGGAAGGAATGGCGAAAAAAGGAGAGAAAAAAGGCCTGGTGTGTGGCAGCAGCAGCCTCTGAGAGCAGCTGAACAACAGCCCAGAAACTGCTGTGCCTCCACAGCTGATGGTAATAGCATGGTAGTTTCCATGCTGGAAACATGATACGCCCATACACACAGGTGCACAGGTGAGCACACACAGAGATGGCAGCAGCAGCCACTCCCTCCTGGCCTGGTGCTCCAAAGACCAAAAACTGGGGTCACAAAGTTGGAGAACTGCAGACTAGAGCACAGTATAGGCATTTAGGACTCCAAGAAAAAGCTCCAACCTATCAGAGAAAGGAAATGCAATGGTTTGGGTGTCCAGCTCAAGGACAGGAGGCTCCAGGGGCTCTGGAGCTCAGTAACTGAGCCTGGTAAACCTGCAGTGAGGGTGCAGGGTTAGCACTGAGGAGAAAGACCCTGAGGCCCAGGGCAGTCCTGAGGAGACCAGGGACAGACTGAGGGCCTGGAACGCTCCAAGGAGCGGCAGCACCTCGTTCCTGTCCTTGCAGCCCTCTGGGCCCAGCACTGCCCGTCTGCCTGTCCTGAGCAGCCCTGGCAGAGGGGCTGGGCTGTCACAGGTGTGTCTGGCCAGGCTGCTGCTGCAGCAGCACACTGTGCTCCAGAGGGAGCAGGAAGAAGCCATTAGCCCCACGGTGGGGAGGCGACAGAGACGGATGGGGCAGCAGCACAGACACGGACCAGAGCGGCAGCTCGGCTCTGCAGCCACCTCCCTCCCCTGCCCAGCAGCCAGGAAACCATCCCACACCCAAATGGCACCAGCAGCTACGGCTGCAGGGAGCTCTCTGCCTGCCCCTCACCCTGCCCTGCTGGCCTGAGCAGGCGAACAGGAGAGAGCTGCAGCTTCCAGTGAAGCCTGCACAGAGCGTGCTTCCAGCAGCCCAGCACTGACAAACACAGACAGGCTCCTCCAGACCCTGGCAAGAGCCAGGGCTGCTGAAAACGCTGCCTTGGAGCTGGCCAGCACTGAACTCCTGCCCAGGGCAGAGCCCAGAACCTCCATCTGCTCCTGAAGTCTCCCCAGCCCCTCTCTGCCACGATGGCTGCAGCAGGAGCACTGCAGCAGGAGCACTGCAGCAGCAGCACAGCCCAGGACACTGCAGCAGCAGCACTGCAGCAGCAGGACACTGCAGCAGCAGGACACTGCAGCAGCAGGAACACTGCAGCAGGAGCACTGCAGCAGCAGGAGCACTGCAGCAGCAGGACACTGCAGCAGCAGGAGCACTGCAGCAGGAGCACAGCCCAGGACACTGCAGCAGCAGCACTGCAGCAGCAGGAGCACTGCAGCAGCAGGAGCACTGCAGCAGCAGCACTGCAGCAGCAGCACTGCAGCAGCAGGAGCACTGCAGCAGGAGCACTGCAGCAGCAGGAGCACTGCAGCAGGAGCACAGCCCAGGACACTGCAGCAGCAGCACTGCAGCAGCAGGAGCACTGCAGCAGCAGGAGCACTGCAGCAGCAGCACTGCAGCAGCAGGAGCACTGCAGCAGGAGCACAGCCCAGGACACTGCAGCAGCAGCACTGCAGCAGCAGGAGCACTGCAGCAGCAGGAGCACTGCAGCAGGAGCACAGCCCAGGAGCACTGCAGCAGCAGCACTGCAGCAGGAGCACTGCAGCAGCAGGAGCACTGCAGCAGGAGCACAGCCCAGGAGCACTGCAGCAGCAGCACTGCAGCAGCAGCACTGCAGCAGCAGGAGCACTGCAGCAGCAGGACACTGCAGCAGCAGCACAGCCCAGGACCCTGCTCTGCCCCACCCTCTCCCTGCCCAGCCCAGGACTCACGTGCAGGCTGGGGTGGTAGGTGAGCACCCCGTTGTCACACAGGGTCACGTACTTCTTCTTCCACTCCTTGTTGAGGGACTTGCCGCTGCGCTTGAGCAGGATGCCCTGCAAGAGAAGGGGCACAAGCCTCACGTGGGGTTTGGTCCTGGCACCCCAGGCTCTGCCAGCACTGCCCCTTGCAGACTGCTCTTGGAGAAGGAACAAGGAGCAGACCCAAGGAAACATCTTCTAGGCCAGCTTTCCCACGTTCCCCTGGGCTGCAGGTCCTTACCCCCTCAGTCCCCAAGGACGCCCACCCTCCAGGGATGAGGGTCTCCACACGTCAGTGCCAACGCTCAGCTCCTCTCAGGGACCCACCACATCCTCTGGTGTCCCAAAGCACATCCTCTGAGAAACTCTTCCATGCTGAAGGGCAGAGCCAGCCTCCCCACCACAGACACAGACTGCTGCCAGGCCTTCTCCCAGCACCCAGAGCACAGAGGGATAGTCAAGGCAGGGAAAACTGGGGGCAGGCAGGGGCTGACTGAGAAACAACACTCTAAACACAGGTCTCCCAAGGGATGCACTTTTTCTTGCCTGCTTGTGATTCTGAGAGCTGTCAAACAGAGCAGGGACACATCCCAGGAGGGAGTGAGGTCCTGGGCAGCTGAGAGTTAGGATCATCAGGATTTCACCTGAGACCCACCCTGTTAGCACTGGCAGAACACACTCCCAGGAAATGACTGCACTCCCATGTGCTCAACTCCCTCCTACCCCCAGGATAACCCAGAACTAACTCCACTGATCTGAACCACGGCTCAGAGCACAGACAATCCTCATCCTCTCCCCATTCATTTTTGCCTCCCCAGGAAATCCACCTCCAGAAGCAATTTATCATGTAAGGACAAAGGTGGAGAGGGAGAAGGAAGCTGGGGCAGACATCAGGTGCAAGGGCTCTGGAGCAGGGACAGCACACCAAGCACTCTGTCAGCAGAGGGGGGGAAGCACAGCATGGGAGGACAAAAGTAGGAATGAGTAACAAAGTCTGGGAAAAGCTGGATTTACCAACTGCCAGGCCTGGCCCCTCCAAAAGTGCTGTCTGGACACCCAGACTGCCTGTTCCTAACTTGGCAAAAATCTGGGCCCCGGGCCAGCCCCTCCTCAAAAACCTGGGCAGAAATCTCAGCCCTGCCAGCCTCAGCATATTTGGGGGCCCCATGCCAGTGCCTGGAGACTGAGCTGCTGCTGCACGAGGGGCTGGGGGGACAGCACTGCCAGACACGACCATAAATCTGCAATAATGCTGCAGAACTGGCAGGAGCCCCCGAGACCTCTGCAGCTCAGTGCTCAGGAGCAAACAGTGGGAAAAGAAACTGCCCCCACACATGCAGGGATGGAGGAGCAGAACAGAGAGGCCAGAGCAGAGCTGTGTGTGGGCAGGGTCAGCTCCCTTGTCAGATGTGGTACCTCGCCCTCATGGGCTGCAGAACTCACTCAGGAGCAGGCAGAAGGAGCTGGTGAGAACAGGGCATGTGGCAGCTGACCCACAGCTCCTGCTCTGCCAAGGGCAAGCAACAACCCCTGGAACCACAGCTGGATGCTCACACCAAGCACATCTAGGGAAAAGCTATGGCAAAGAGGGATGGGCAAAGAGGAGAGGAGAGGAGAGGAGAGGAGAGGAGAGGAGAGGAGAGGAGAGGAGAGGGAGAGGAGAGGAGAGGAGAGGAGAGGAGAGGAGAGGAGAGGAGAGAGAGAGGAGAGGAGAGGAGAGAGAGGAGAGGAGAGGAGAGGAGAGGAGAGGAGAGGAGAGGAGAGGAGAGGAGAGGAGAGGAGAGAGGAGAGGAGAGGAGAGGAGAGGAGAGGAGAGGAGAGGAGAGGAGAGGAGAGGAGAGGAGAGGAGAGGAGAGGAGAGGGAGAGGAGAGGAGAGGAGAGGAGAGGAGAGGAGAGGAGAGGAGCCAATGCCAGCAGTGCCAACAGGACATTGGAGGAGCCTGGTTCTCCCCTGGGTAAAACACAGCATCTGATGGCAGGAGTGACTCTGCTGACAAGTGGTTTCAGCTTTCTGTCAGGTCTTTAACTGAGCAACAACACCCTCAAACACCAGTTGTACAAAGCCATAGAGCCAGTAATGGATGGGATGAGAACCAGTCAAGTGCAAGGTCTCAACACATATCCATGTCTGAGAGAAGAGTGGTTATAAATGGCAAACCTGCGTCCAACAGAAGGACTTAGAGAGGTGCAGCCTCTGTTCCTCAATGCCTTGCTCAAATGAACCCCAAGAAAACATAAAACCAGAAAACCTGAAGGTACTGTGGCAACTGCATGGTGTCAGCGAGTGCAGTGACTGTCCTCAGCAGGCACAGCCCTGCTCAGGGTGGCAGGAGCCTGCAGGGGGCTGCCAGGGCTGGTCCTGCACAGGGGCTGGCTGGGAGCAGCCCAGCTGTGACCCTTGGGCTGGATGTGCCCCCACTGAGCAGCCCCCGGGCTCAGAGAGAAAGGCACCTCGGTCTGGCAGCCCTGGCAGGGTCAGACAGGGCACACAGTGCCAGCTCCCCCCGTGACACTCAGCAAAGCAGAGCTGCAGGGGGGCTGGCAGGTCACCTCATGCCTCCCTCCCTGCGCAGCCCCAGCTGCACCGTGCCACTCCAACCTGCTCACAAATCCTGCAGGGGTGGACACTGGTCGTCCCCAGGGCAGGTGGCATCCTGATGTCCCTGCCCCTCCCAGATGAGGTGGCAGCCATGCCACGCCACGCCAGGGCAGCTGCTGGGTGCTGGGTGCTATCCTCCCACACAGCCAGCAGCACCCACGTTTCCTCAGCACTGGCTCTGGACCCAGCCAAGACTGTCCTCTCTAACAGCACAGCAGGGCCACACATTTCCCACACAGGGTATGAAAACAATTGCTGCTCCTCCCACACAAAGCCAGCTCAGCATCCACCAGCTCACCCAGGTAAATGGTGAATTCTCTGGAATTCAGAACATTTGTTTGGTATCTTTCAAACAAATCTGCTCCAGACCAGGCTGAAGCTACAGATCTGACTCAAAGCCAACAGAACAGAAGTGTGGAATTCTCTGGCTTCTGAGTGTGACAATTCCTTCTGGAGACAGTGATCTCTTCTGGGCATGATGATCCCCCTTCTGGCCTTAAACCCGGCTCAGTTCCAGTCTGACCTGGCCTTTTGCAGCACCCTGCAGAACACTCCTCTCCTTCCCCGCTGTGACTGCAGCCTGCTGCACCTCGAGCCCACTGCAGCACTGCAGCTGCCCAAGCACGGGCTGCAGCAGAGAGCAGCTGGGAAGGGAACAGCTCCTCGGCCTGCAGCCTGCAGCAAGCCAGGCCCACCCCAACACGGAGCAGGACGGAGCAGCAGCACGGCAGCCCCTGGCTGGGAACGGAGCCCAGCAGGGAACAGCCCAGGGCGAGGGTGTGCCCGTGTCCCTGTGCTGCCAGCCCAATGTCCCTGTGCTGCGCACCAGCCTGTGTCCCTGTGCTGCACCAGCCACTGTCCCTGTGCTGCCACCAGCCTGTGTCCCTGTGCTGCCAGCCCGTGTCCCTGTGCTGCACCAGCCCGTGTCCCTGTGCTGCCAGCCCAATGTCCCTGTGCTGCACCAGCCACTGTCCCTGTGCTGCACCAGCCTGTGTCCCTGTGCTGCACCAGCCACTGTCCCTGTGCTGCCACCAGCCTGTGTCCCTGTGCTGCACCAGCCACTGTCCCTGTGCTGCACCAGCCCGTGTCCCTGTGCTGCCACCAGCCACTGTCCCTGTGCTGCCACCAGCCCCGTGTCCCTGTGCTGCACCAGCCACTGTCCCTGTGCTGCCACCAGCCTGTGTCCCTGTGCTGCACCAGCCACTGTCCCTGTGCTGCACCAGCCTGTGTCCCTGTGCTGCACCAGCCACTGTCCCTGTGCTGCACCAGCCCGTGTCCCTGTGCTGCACCAGCCACTGTCCCTGTGCTGCCACCAGCCCGTGTCCCTGTGCTGCACCAGCCTGTGTCCCTGTGCTGCCACCAGCCACTGTCCCTGTGCTGCCAGCCCGTGTCCCTGTGCTGCACCAGCCACTGTCCCTGTGCTGCACCAGCCACTGTCCCTGTGCTGCCAGCCCGTGTCCCTGTGCTGCACCAGCCACTGTCCCTGTGCTGCCACCAGCCTGTCCCTGTGCTGCCACCAGCCACTGTCCCTGTGCTGCACCAGCCCGTGTCCCTGTGCTGCACCAGCCACTGTCCCTGTGCTGCCAGCCAGCCCGTGTCCCTGTGCTGCACCAGCCACTGTCCCTGTGCTGCACCAGCCACGTGTCCCTGTGCTGCACCAGCCTGTGTCCCTGTGCTGCACCAGCCCGTGTCCCTGTGCTGCACCAGCCACTGTCCCTGTGCTGCACCAGCCACGTGTCCCTGTGCTGCACCAGCCACTGTCCCTGTGCTGCACCAGCCACTGTCCCTGTGCTGCACCAGCCCGTGTCCCTGTGCTGCACCAGCCACTGTCCCTGTGCTGTCCCTCAGCCTCCCTCTGCACTTGGGGCATGACCTGCAGGGACCAGCTGCTCCCCAGGTTCGTCCCGTGTTCGCACACAGGGGACCCCAGCCCTCACTGTCCTTGTGTCTGTCCCAGCCCCTCGCTGTCCCCATGTCTCTCTCCAGCCCTCTCTGTCCCCGTGTCTCTCCAGCCCTCGCTGTCCCCGTGTCCCTCTCCAGCCCTCTCTGTCCCCGTGTCTCTCCAGCCCCTCACTGTCCCCGTGTCTCTCCCAGCCCTCTCTGTCCCCGTGTCTCTCCAGCCCTCTCTGTCCCCGTGTCTCTCCAGCCCTCTCTGTCCCCGTGTCTCTCCAGCCCTCTCTGTCCCCGTGTCTCTCCAGCCCTCTCTGTCCCCGTGTCCCTCTCCAGCCCTCTCTGTCCCCGTGTCTCTCCAGCCCTCTCTGTCCCCGTGTCCCTCTCCAGCCCTCTCTGTCCCCGTGTCTCTCCCAGCCCTCTCTGTCCCCGTGTCTCTCCAGCCCTCTCTGTCCCCGTGTCTCTCCCAGCCCCTCACTGTCCCCGTGTCTCTCCAGCCCTCTCTGTCCCCGTGTCTCTCCAGCCCTCTCTGTCCCCGTGTCTCTCCCAGCCCCTCGCTGTCCCCGTGTCTCTCCAGCCCTCTCTGTCCCCGTGTCTCTCAGCCCCTCTCTGTCCCCGTGTCTCTCCAGCCCCTCATCTGTCCCTGTGTCTCTCCAGCCCTCTCTGTCCCCGTGTCTCTCCAGCCCCTCGCTGTCCCCGTGTCTCTCCAGCCCTCTCTGTCCCCGTGTCTCTCCAGCCCTCGCTGTCCCCGTGTCTCTCCAGCCCTCTCTGTCCCCGTGTCTCTCCCAGCCCCTCGCTGTCCCCGTGTCTCTCCCAGCCCCTCGCTGTCCCCGTGTCTCTCCAGCCCTGCTCCGGGCTGTGCTCTGCTCGGGAAAAGCAGCAGCAGCAATATGCAGCGTAATGAAGCAGGCAGCGGCGATGGCCCCCAGAGGACTCGTTTACTCCACAAATCTCCCTTCCACTCACTTTTTGCTAAGAATTTTAACACCAAACTTAATTGTGAAGTCGCGTATTGATTGGAAAATGCAAATGGCAATTTAAATGTAATCTAAGCTCCCAGCATGATCCCAGCTCCCAAGGAGGAGGAGTCGCCCACCCTGGGCCCTGCTGGAGAGCAGGGCCGAGCAGAGCCAGGCCAGGGCCAGGGGACCCCCGGGCTGCCACGGGACCCCCGGGCTGCCAGCGTGCTCCTTGGGACCCCCGGGCTGCCACGGGACCCCCGGGCTGCCAGCACACTCCACAGGCCCCCTGGGCTGCCATAGTACTCCTTGGGACCCCTGGGCTGCCTCAGGACCCCCAGGCTGTCAGCGTGCTCCACGGGACCCCCGGGCTACCACTGCACTCCTCGGGACCCCCAGGCTGTCAGCACAGTCCTCGGGACCCCTGGGCTGCCTCGGGACCCCCGGGCTGCCAGCGTGCTCCTCGCAGCCTTCCCAGATCTGCTGGATGTGCAATTAGGAGCTCACTCCTGGTGACAAGGAGCTGAGGAAGCTTTGATTGCTGGCCTAATTAACCCACTTCTTGGGGACAAGCGCCCAGCTCTGCAGGAACCCTTCCAGCCTGGCAGAGCAGCCCTGCAAGGACGCTGTGGCACCAGACCCTGAGTCCCCGGCCCAGAGCTGCCCTGGCAGAGGCACCTGGAGCTGCCTGGAGGGTGCCTGGCTGCTGTCCCAGGTGGGTGGAGGCCCAACAGCCACAGTCTCACCTGTCCCCTTGGGCAGCTCCATCTTTTCCAGGCGTGCATAAGGGAGACAGATCAGGTCACCCAGAGGTGCTGTGCTGGAGAAGGCAGTGACAAGTGACAACCGAGCACCCTGCAGCAGCGACACACACCCTCCTCAGGCAAGGCTCCCCAGTGTTTCCCTTTCTGCAGCAGCCAGCCCAGCCTCCTGCTCCTGGCTCCCTGCAGACCCCGGGGGTCTCGTGCTGAGGAGGCTCCAGCGCTTCCCAAACTTGCTCTGTGCTCACGGAGGCCAGGAAGGGATCTGGATCACAGTGCCTGCAGCCATGGGGCCTGCTGCCCCACAGCACGCTGCCTTCAGCCCTTGGCTGGCCAAGGAACACAGAGCAGCCTCCTCCTCCCAGGCACAGGAGCCCAGCTCTCCCGAGGTGACCTGCCAGCAGCCCCAGCACCCAGCGTGCCAGCCCAGCAGTGCCCACGCCAAGGGCCACAGGCCAGTGCTGGCCACAAGGCCAGGCAGCAGATCCTGCCCATTTGCCACTCACAGCCCCAAACCCTGCAGCTTCTCTGCTCTTACAGCTGGGCAGGACCAAGAGGAAAACTAACTGCAGGCCCCTCTCTCCAGTGCCTCAGAGACAGCAAGCTGTGAGACCTCCACCATCTTCCTGAAGGGGCAGGTCCATACCAGGGACCAGAGCCACCACCCCTGTCCCAAGCTTCTGTGACACAGAGCTACACCCCCTGGCAGTCTTTGCTCCTGTCCCCACTGGTGGCAGCAAGCCACCACACTAGCAGGAGTGTGCCAAGCTGCAGTGCCAACCCCACCACGGACCCCCCGACAACCCCTCCCCACAAGCCACGTGAGGGTGCCTGCTGTGCCCACCTGCCAAACACCACTTCCCCCAGGGATGCTCCTGTAAAAACACTGCCAGGATGTCTGATCTCTTGCAGCTCTGGCAGTCCTGAGCCCAGCACGGACCTGCATCTCCCACAGGCACTCTGCTGCCAGGAGCTGGCCCCTCTGCCCCGTCCTGCACCAGGCAGCAGTTTGCCACCTCCTCCTCCCTGCAAAGCCCAGAAAGGATGCACAGCTTGTGCCTGCAGACCTGTACCTCTGTTGGTCCCAGCTCTCCCCACTTCACACAGGAACAGCATGGAATGACTTAATCCCACGGAACCAACACAGCCTCCAGCAGAGCAGGCAAGGCCAGGCCCTGCCAGCAGCACAGACACAGGAGCAGGTACAGCAATCACCCTGCCCTGCTGGGTGGGGCAGACCCTGGAAAAGCAGCACAGAGGTCCAGGCACAGAGGCTGTCAGGTCCCTCTGAGGACCAGCCCTCCAGCAGGCAGCAGCAGGACCTGGGAACCAAGCCAGGTCTCACTGAGGGCTCCAGCTGCTCCACTCTCTGCCTCCTCTACCTCACCACTCAACAGCCACCCACTGCTTCCCCTGCTGACCCCAAACCAGAGCACATGGGCACTGCCACTGCAAACCAACCATCCAGGGCAATCAGCAACCCCTGCACACCAACAATGACCCACCATAAACAACAACCCACCACAAACAACCCTCTGCACACCAACAACAACCCAGGGCAACCAACAACTCCTACATACCAACAACAACCCCTGCACACCAACAATGACCCAGCACAAACAACAACCCACCACAAACATCCCCTGCCCACCAGCAGGCCCTGTGCTGCGAGAGCAGGGGATGGCCCCTGGGCTGCCTCCTCCTGCTGGGGCTGTGCCAAATGTGGGCACCTCAGGAGCAGAGCCCCACGTGTGAGATCCCACTGTCCCCACCCTGGCACTGCTGCTGTCACTGCTGCTGTCACTGCTCCTGGCCCCAGAGCTCTCAGCACAGCCCCTGCCCGGGGCACCAACAGCCCTGCACACACCTGCCTCAGCATCACTCCAGGGTGGGCAAGGGCAGGGGCTTTGGCAGCTCCAGCACTCAGCAGGGTCCCTCTCCTGACCCACACTCCACTCCCCAGCTAGCCTGGCCTCACTGACTCCTTCCCCATGGAATCCCAGCATGGAATTGTACCAGGCAGCCAGAACCTGGCAGGGATGGAGCCTCTACTCTCCTGCCTCACATCCCAGCACCCTGCAATGCAGAGACACAACTGGCCCTGTGCAACTCAGCCGTGGCAGTGCTGGGGGGCACAGAGGGGCCAGCAGAAGGTAAATGCATCCACAACATGAGCACAAAGTGCAAGGCAGGAGCACAACCAGGCACTGCCAGATCAGGCTTTCCTGAAATGCAAGGAAATTCTGATGGAAACACCATCCAGCCAATCCACACCACTTGGCTCGCTGGCACATCAGCCACCACTGCTTGCCAGTGAGGGACACGGGGGCAGGCATCACTCTGGGGTGGATGCAGGCACTCAAGCTCCCTGGGAGCCAAGAGGCAGGAGCAGAAGCAGTGCTGCTGGAGGAAGCAGCGCCTCCCTGAGACTCCCAGCGGCTCACGGTGTGGGCACTGCGCTCACAGCTCTCTGTAGCACCCCCTGAGGACGGGAACCCCCTTCCTGCCCAGGCAGGAGCAGCAGTGCAAAGAACAGGAGAGAAGAGGAGCAGGGAAGGAGCAGGGAGGCTGCAGCAGGGCATGGATGCCATCTGCTGGAACTGCTCTGCAGCCGCCGCAGCACCCAGCCAGCCCGGCACGGGCTGCACAGCAGCACCCGGCAGGAGGTCCTGGTGGGTGTGCAGCCCCAGGCACAGGGCACCAGCCAGACCCCGGGCACAGGGGGACCAGCCAGCCCCCGGGCACAGGGCACCAGCCAGCCCCAGCCAGCCCCCTGGCAGCCCCCAGGCACAGGGCTCCAGCCAGATTCCGGGCACTGGGCACCAGCCAGACCCCGGGCACAGGGCACCAGCTAGACCCCGGGTACAGGGGAACCAGCCAGCCCCCAGTCAGCCCCCTGGCAGCCCCAGGCACAGGGCTCCAGCCAGCCCTCGGGCACAGGGCTCCAGCCAGCCCCCAGCAGCCCCCAGCGCCGAGCAGAGCCCCCAGCCCGCGCCGCCCGGAGCCTGCGGGTCCCGCAGGGGCAAGGGGGGCACCGAACCTGCTTCATGGGAATGGCGCGCCCGCTGCCAATACTGTCCGCTTTGCACTCCGGCACCTTCTTGTCGCGCTCCGGGTCCGCGCCCTTCCGGGACTGCAAGAGAAGAGACACAGGGCGTTAGAGCCGGGCACGGGCCCCCAGGGGACACAGGACCCCAGGGGACACGGGCCCCTGTCCCCAGCAGGCTCCAGACCGAGCCCTGCTCTCCCCCCGCCAGCCCTGCCAGGCCCAGGCCCTCACCCGGTGCCGCAGGGACACGCGGACACTCAGCCCAGCCCCAGCCAGCTCTCCTCTCTCTCCTCTCTCTCTCCTCTCCTCTCCCCCCACTGCAAGCAGAGCTGTCCTCTCCTGGCAGAGCGGGGCTATGAGGGCAACCCCTCCCGTGGGGCACACAGGACATGGCGACAGACAGAAATGGCATGGGATGCAGGTGGAGCATGGATGGAAGCAGGAGAGGCTCAGGCAGTGAAGGAACTCACACCTCTACTAATCCAACAGATTTATTCTGGTAACACACTTGCACCATACAAAGTAGCACAGGTCACCGGGCAGAGATACCAGCCCCTTACAAAAGAGCATGGACAATAAATATCTACCACACGTCTAGAGCGGCGAGAGCAGGACCCACCAGCGCCCGAGGGCCGCGGGGAGAGCAAACTCTGATAAATACAATATGAAATTTACAGTCTGTTGAGCAGAACTCATTCAAAGTGCTTAGGACAGAGGGAAATACCAAGTCATACATGGCATGGAGCACAACCAATACATTCAGAATCACAACAATGGCAGGAGGCAGCGGCAGCGTCTCTCTGGAGCGTCCTACACACCCCCTCAGTCCAGGAGGGCCCCGTGTGCTTTGGATCAGAGAGGGACACGAGCCCCGCGCGCCTGGGACACCCATTCACCAGACTGGGGGCCCAGAACCAAACAAAGAGATCGAAAGAGAAGAAAACTAAAGAGACACAGCTGGCGGCTCGGCTGCGAGGAGCAGAGGAGGAGGAGCAGGAGTCCATGCAGGCTGCAGAGGTGCAGAGGGAGGAGCGGGGCGCGAGCGGCAGCGGCGCCCGCGGCAGCAGCAAAGCGTCTCTGGGCCCGTCCAGCTCCACGCGCTGTCCCGGTCCCGGTGCGGCTGCAGGTCTTCCCATCCCAGCAGGGTCGTCCGCCCAGCATCCCCCAGAAGGGGCAGTGCCCAGACAGCATCCAGCAGGCCCAGAAATGTCCCAGCTTAAAGTGCAGGCGCAGGCCGTCTCAGCGCTTCCTAGACTTTACATTGGGGGGATTTAAAAGGCTCCTGCGTGTCTCCGAGGGGGGGACCCATGCTGGCTGGAGGGCGGGCGAGCCTCTAATCTTAGATCAATCCCAGTGCCCATCCCTTATCCGGCCCTGGAGAGGCAATGAAAAGTGAGAGAATTTGTACAGAGGTGCCGTGTGTAACCACCTGGATCTTCTAATTTGGAAGGAGTTGGAAAGGCCTTTTTGTTGATGAAAAGTTGGAAACAGTGGCACATATCTGCAAATATCGAAAGAATAAAGAGTTTGGCAAGTTATACTCAGAACACGACACGAGTCTGTCAGTGATGGGTGCCAGCAGACAGCACGGACAGGCCACGGGGGCGCCGGCGGCAGCAGCAGTGGGGCTGGGGCTGGGCCAGGAGGGGCTGGGCGCAGTTTGTGTCCACCTGGAGCTCTGGGGCACGCAGAGCCCGGGGGAGCGCGATCCACGGGGAGTGGGAGGGGAGCGGGAGGAGGAGGAGGAGGGTAGAAGAAGAAGAGAGGGGGAGGAGGAGAGTAGAAGAGCAGAGGAGTAGAACAGGAAGAGGAGGAAAACAGGGAGGAAAGGAGAAGAGGAGCAAAGGAGTCAGGCACAGCTCGGGGCTGGGGCTGCAGAGGCTCCCAGAGCTGGGCCGAGCACTGCACCTCGGACAGGCTGTGCCCACTGGGGGACCCCACGAGGACGAAGGCTGCTGGCTACACCTGCGCTGCCTGCCTGGGAAAAGCTAGCGGCAGAAAACAGCCTGCCCTTCCTTCCCTGCCCTTCCTTCCCTGCCCTTCCTGCTCCTGTCCCGCTGTGGTGGGTGTCGGGAGCTGCTGCTGCTGCCACGACCAGATGGGTGAAGACGTCAAGGTGAGCCATGGACGTGCAGCAGCACAGAGCAAGCAGTGAGGTGACCGCGCGCGCGGCGCAGAGCAAGCGTGAGCCATGTGAGCAGTGAGACCCCGCACGCACGATGACGCACAGCGACAAGCCAAGCCCCCAGCGAGCCCCCTCCTCCCCCTCCCCAAGCGTGTGCCCCCCCCGTGAGCGAGCACGGGGCTCCAGGGAGCGGGGCAGAGCCGGCGGCGAGTCCGGGCGCGCGGCATCGCGGCATCGGCGCGGCGAGCAGATGGGAGAGCAGAGTGTGACACAGAGAACGGCGGGCACGAGCACAGGACAGCAGTGCCAGGGCTGCTGCAGTGGGGCACAGAGCGTGGGCACAGGGACAGCACTGCCAGGGCTGCTGCAGTGGGGGCACAGAGCATGGGCACGGGGACAGCAGTGCCAGGGCTGCTGCAGTGGGGCACAGAGCATGGGCACGGGGACAGCAGTGCCAGGGCTGCTGCAGTGGGGCACAGAGCATGGGCACAGGGGAGAGCCATAGGGGACTGGGACAGCTCCAGGGTATTGGGACAGCTCCAGAGCACTGGGACAGCTCCAGGGCATTGGGACAGCTGTAAGGCACTGGGACAGCTGTAGGGCACTGGGACAGCTGTAGGGCATTGGGACAGCTGTAGGGCATTGCAGAGGGCAGAGGACATGGAGGGGAAGGCAGTGAGGGAACAAGCATGCATTGGGAGTGGGACCTGCTGCAGGGTGGTGTGTGCTGGCAGGAGGGGGTGGGAGCACAGCACACAGATGGGGTGAGCGTGGGCCTGGGGCATGCACAGAGAGCTGGGGGTGCAGGAGATGCAGCAGGGGAATGCACAGAGTATTTGGGAGGTCAGCACAGAAGCTGCCAGGGTGTCAGAAGCCAAGGGAGATGGGCATGTTCCCAGCACAGGAGTGGGGAGTCTGGGACGCCAAGGGTGCAGTGAGAGGATGGGGCACAGGACACTGAATGTGTTTGGTCTGGCTCAGAGCAGTAGCGGCTGGTCACGGGGGTGACACGGTGCAACACGGACGAGGGCTTTGTGGTGCCAGTTGCACAGACAGCAGACACAGTGTGCTGGGCAGTGTGGCTGGAAGCACATTGAGATGGGCAGAGGAGCGAGGCCGGAGCCTGCAGACGCACACAGGAACAGAGGCTACACCTACGCTAGACACGGGACGGGGACACGTGTGCTCACAGCGAGGGGACGCTCGTGGTGCGCTCAGAGCAAGGCTGAGTGTGAGGGCAGGACCGGGCACACGGCGTGTGCATGGTGTGAGAGCGTGCAGAGGGGCAGGCTGCAGGGCAGCCAGCACAGCCCAGGGCTGCAGAGTACCCTGCTCCACCTGGGGCCCACAGCTCCGCTGCCTCCCCTCTGCCCCCCGCCCCACACCCTCTGCAGCTCCCACGCAGGACTCGGGAACAGGAGCAAGCGGGGCCCGTGCCAGGGGCTGAGCCCTGCACAGCACCGCTGGGCACAGCGATCAGGAGCCCCAGCAGCAGGGCTCCGTGCCACGCTCGGGGCGTGCAGCCCCAGCAGCAGACGGGCAGTCACCGGTGCTGCCACGAGCGGGGGCTCACACCCTGCTCACCAGAGCGCCCTGGCACAGCTGTGTGCGAGCCATGTCCTGCTCCCAGGGGCTCCCCATGCACCCACACTCTGCCTGCAGCAGCACGGCCCTGTCCCTGCAGCTCCCCCCCTGCCACAGCCGCTCCTGCCAGCACAGCAGGGTCAGCCTGCCCGCGGGACAGCCCAGGGGCTCAGGCTGCCTGCCCTGCCCCGGCCTCTCCCTGCCGAGCCCAGCCCTGCCCCCGAGCTGCTCACCGTGAAGATGTTGGAGCGCCGCTTGGACTGCTTGCGGATGGGCGTGGGCGTGTTGGAGGCGGCGATGGTCTCGATGCGCAGCTCCCGCTGGCTGATGCTGGGCGTGGAGGGCACCGACGACGAGTAGTCGCTGAAGGCTCCTCCACCGTTGGTGGCCTGCAGGAGAGGGATGCTCAGGGAGCGCAGAGACAGGCTGCCAGGGGCAGGGCTGCAGGAACACACCTGCCCACACGGCCTCACGCCACGACCGGGACTGGGGCACATCCAAAACATCGTGGAATCCTTCTGGCTGGAAGGGATTCTAAAGACCATCCAGTTCCAACCCCCTGCCGTGGGCAGGGACAACTTCCACCAGCCCAGACTGCTCCAAGCCCCATTCAACCTGGCCTCAAACGCTTCCAGGGATGGAGAGCTCACAACCTCTCTGGGACCCAGAGACACACCCAGTGCCAGGCACTGCTCCTGCTCAACAGAGGAGCTTGGGAAGCCTTTCCTCTCTTTCTGCTCTAGTTTTTTCACCAGTAAAATGTTCAGGTTCTGAAATCAAAGAGAAGGGCAGCAAATGGCCAGAGGAAGCCAGCTGAAGCCCTTCCAACACAGGTTGGAGGCAGCAGGGTCCCACGTAGCTGTGCCAGCGGAGGGGCACAGCCAGGGCACCTCCCCTGCTCCCAGAGCACGGGACTGGGGCCGTTCTCCTCGGGCAGTCACTCCCTCTCCACGCCCAGCAGACACGAGCCTGCCCCGCTGCCAGTCCCACTCGCCCGTTCCCTGTGTCACAAGGACAGCTGTGCTGGCAGTGGGGATGTGTGTCCCCAGGACTGCAGCTTCACCTTCCCGTGCCCTGCAGCACAGAGCGCCCACCTCAAGCTCACTCAGTGTGAAACCCATCTCTGCTGCTGGCCTGGGGTCTCTCTGAGCACAGGCTGAGGCTGGCACACACCTCCTGTGCCTGCAGACCACCAGAGCCATGGCTGCAGTGGCCCGTGCCTGGGAACAGCAGGGGCTTCACCAACACCTCACTCACTTCATGGCAGCACAAGACCCAGCCCTGCAGCCAGGCACCATGTCACCAACACATCTCTTCCAGACAAGGCTGCTCAGCCCTCCCTGCCCATGGCAGCAGTGTGGGCAGCCCTGGGCAGGGGCTGAGGGACATCCCAGGAACACCAGCAGCATGGCAGCATTTCAGCTCTGCAGCCAGGACACCTCCCTGTGACACAGCACAGGCAGCCTGAGCTCCTGGACAGCTCTGAGCAGCATTTCAGCAACTCCTGGAGGAGCTGCCCGACAAGGGCAGGGGAGCTCCAGCAGCCAGAAGAGCCAGCTCACCTCCTGCCAGCTCCACACCTGCAGAGTGGTGGCACCAATGGCCAACTTCCTCCACCCCACCTACACCGAGCAGGAATGGAGCCCATGAAGGGTGATGATGTGCTGAAGGGGCTTGGCCAGAGACCCCCATCCCCTGATTCTGAGACAAGCAGTTCAGAGAAGTGTGAAAAGGGGCTGCACAGGCAGAGCTGTGACCCACAGCCCAGTCTGAGAGAGAGGTGCAACCTTCACCCAAGGCATGGATCCCCTTGTATTAACAGATATGGGAGAAAACACACAATGAGAACCTAAAAGAAAAAAAAGCCACCCAAGCAGCATTTCAGCTTGCTCCCCACAAAGGCAGAGCAAGGAAAGTAATTCCATGCTGTGAGCAGGTGGGTGGCTCAGACCATCCCAGCCTGTCGGGAAACAGGAACATTTCTGGAGCCCTGAAAAGAGGGAACCTGGTCTGTTGTGCTTTCCCACAGCACAAGAGGCTGGGAACTCTGTCCAGAGAAGGGAAGGTGGCCTGGGAGCTCCTCTGCAGGCTGAGAGCAGGTTCTGCTGCCGAGCCCAGGGAAGGGGGGACCACCAGGGACACAAAGGGGCAAAGTCACCTGCCAGTGGCTTCTGAAGCCTCAACAGAGAGAGCTCCTGCCACCTGGGGCCAGCAGGCACACAGGAGCTCTCAGGGGCTGCAATGAAGGCAGAGCTGCAGAGCCAGGCCCAGTGAGAGCACACGTGCAGCCTGGGTTAAACTGATCCATCACACGGGAACAAAGAAAGGGAAATATTCCAGGTGTTAGGAACAGAAGGAGGCAGCAGCAGCACAGACAACCTGCCACAGGAACAGTGAGCTGGGCATGGCTACCCTCCCAGAGCAGCACAGGATGCTGTGACAGTCCTGAGGAGGCTGCAAAGTCTGAGCTCCTGCCAGGGCGGCTGCAACAAACCCTGTGGATGCAGCTGATGGACACTGAAGCATCAAAGAAGAAATTCTGCTACACCCTGGTTTATATTTTGCTTACTCCCTGCAGTGCTGTGTGTCATTTCTGCCAGAACAACCTTCCTTAGCCTGTAAGTCTGCCTGGTGCTGGAGCCAAGGTTACTGTCCCTGAGGGACAAAGGACACCGACCCCTGAGCCTGCCATGTCCCACAGAGCAAGCCTCAGGAAGGGCTCTGGGCTGGAGGGTGGCTCACAGAAGGCTAGCAAGGCAAGCTGCCACCAGTCTGGGGGCAGAGGAGAAAGTCCTTCAAAGACAGAGTGGCCCAGGCAATCCTGAGAGCAATCCTCCCCGCTGGAGCAGGGAGCCCAGAACTGTGGGATCCAGGGACAGGACAAAGCTCAGGGATGTGGGAGAACCCTGCCAAGGTGCCAGCTCTGGGCCAGCACCGTGTCTGCTACTGGCAGGTGCTTTGCTAGGGGACCTGAACAGCCACCACTGGTCACCACTGGAATCACGGTGGGAACTGGAAAGTGGCAACACCTGTGGGACAAACCTTCCCATCAGTGTGTAACCCATGCGAGAGCACCAGCAGCCACGGGGGGCTGGGAAGGGCAAAGGCAGCTGGAGCTCAGGGCTGCAATTCTGGTGTAACAAGGCCTGGGTCAAGCAGGGCTCTGAGCACAAACTGCAAACACCAGCCTGCTGTCTGTGGGGAGGGAGAGCCAGGGGAGCACGGGGATGATGGAACGTGGGCACCACGGGCCGAGCAGGAACAGGACACAGCAGGAAATGCCAGGCCTGCTGCAGCTCCTGCTCTCTGACAGAACCTGCTGCAGAGCACTGCTACCAGCTCAGCTCAGCTGCCCTTGGGCTTCACTCCACCTGCAAACGTGGATTTGCCACCTCCTTCATCCGGATGGAGCCCCCAGAGAGCCCGTGCAGACCGAGGCCATGGAGAGGAGGCACCTCACTGCCAGCCAGAGCACAGGCTGGGGGATGGCAGCAGCCCCCAGGGCCCAGGGGGCACCCACCTCCCTCCTCCAGCCCGTCAGGTACCTGCATGGGGCACCTGGTACCTCCTGCCAGCTGCTGGGAACCAGTTTCCTGGCAGAAAGACAAACTGCCATCCCACAGCAAACACAACAGTGACTCACCCACAGCCTGGGGAGCTCCCAAAGGCACCCCAGAAGCCCTGAAGAAAAAGAACAGGGCAGCAAAAGTGAGGAAATCAGGTAGAACAACTCAGCAGGTGCTGCAAGCACCCACTGGCCCGAGAAACTCCCACCCCTGCCTGCAGGCAGGGCCAGGAGCTGCAGGAGGGAGGAGGCTGGGAGCCAGGCCAAGTGAGGAGTGGGATTCCCAAACTCCAACTCGCTCTCTCAGCAGCAGGTGTGGGCAAGAGAGAGAGAGGAGAGCCCAGGGCAGCAGGTGGGAGCTTTCCCTGGGGCTGCTGGCCTCTGGGGAATGGCAGGTGCTGCTCCAGTGGGTGCAGCCACACCCCCCACCCACGGGAAGGCCAGAGGGACAGATCTGTGTCCCCAGGGGAGTGCAGGACTCCAGGGCTGGCCCTGGCTGCTGCTGTACCAGACTGATGCTGGGCACAGCACCCGGGTCAGGGGCCTGCCAAGCACAGCCAGTGACTGGTGGAAAACCCTGACCAGGGCTGACCTGCTCCTGCAGCTCCCTCTCCCTCCCCAGGGATGGAGCAACGTCCTCCAGGCTCCAGGCACTGCTGCAGAACAGGAAAAAAAACCCCCAACTCCCAAAGGCAGAAATGAAACCAGAAGCTCACACGATGTGCAAGGAGACCAGGACACATCCACAGCACCACTGTCCCAGGGGAAGGGAATCCTCCAGACACAAAACCACCAGGGCCCTCTGGAGTCCCTCCTCTCCCAGTAACCCAGCTGGACTGGTCCAACTGACAGACCAGACAAGCAATGGCCATTTCCAAAAAAGTCACTTTGGCTCAGCCAGCAGTGCCAGGCTACTGCCAGAAGAGCTGTGCCCACACCAGGAGAAGGGGCAGGGCTGGGTCCCAGCTCCTGCCTACCATAAGAAGCTCTTTGGGGGGACCCCTTATTCCCATTCCAAGAAAAGTGCCCTCTCAGCTGGACAGTGGACAGTGCTGTCCCTGCAGGAGGGGCCAGGCCAGCCCAGAGCAGTACTGCCAGTCCCTGCCCCAGGGGCTCCTGCTGCCCCAGCAGGCAGTACTTGGAGGAAAGGGGATTCTTCTGTCCCAAGTGCATGTCTCACCTGTGCACTGATACCTGCAGCACAAGGCAAACAAAAGCTCCTAATTGTGTTGTGTGGCTCCTCTCCACTTCATCTCCATGGTAAGTCCTGTGCTCCTAAACTCTACCTTGAGAGCCTTTTTCCTGTTTTCCCTGTGCCAGTTACTGCTCTTTGACTGCAAAAGCAAATAAGAAAGCAGGTGAGAGCCCAGGCCCTCAGGTATGGCAGAGTGCAGCCCTGTCGTGCTGCAGTTGGTCCCTCCTGGCAGAGTGAGCCTGCCCACCCCTTCCCAGAGCTGCCCCCATGCATGGCTGGGCAGAGCAGGGCACCCAGGGCACTGCTCCCAGTACCCACCTGGCACTGTGCCCTCCCACACGGGCAGCTGGGCACTCACCTGGGTGAGGGGGCTGCTCTGCCCAGCTCCCTGTCAGAACCATCACTTAGGGGTGAACTTGTTTCCCAAAGCCACCTGGACTTTCCCTGGGGACAGTGGGGAGCAGCTCCAGAACCTCACTTCCAAGCCCAGGAAATACTCCATGCCTTTCAGGATCACTCACCATTGCTTCCCCATTTTTAGAAGTGTCTTTAGTAATGGGGACAGACATGCAAGCACCAGGGCAGAGCCTGCTGCAATGGGCACTGAGAGGGCTGGTGCTGGACCACAGCAGAGCCCGGGAGGACAAGCTGACTCTGATCAGCCCTGTGGGGCCAGGTTTGCTGGGGCAGGAGGGGCAGGCCCTGGGCAGGGCACAGCCCTCAGCCCCTGGAGCTGTGTGCCCTGCACAGCTCTGCTCCCCCAGAGCTCCCCACGCCCTGCAGCCAAGGCAGGAGCACAGGAGGCCCAGGGGGCCAAGGGCTGCTCACCTCCACACAGAGCTGCCAGCCAGGCTGAGAGGGGCTCTGTGCAAAGGAGAGGAGAGGAGAGCAGGGATGGTCTGAGCAAACACCTCACAACGCTCAGGACATGCACTTAGAAAACTCTTCCAGAATCTGCTTCCCTGCAGCCAGTCCCAAATCCAGCCCTTCTGTTCAGGGCTGCCTTTCCTTAAGGAGCTCTTTCGTGTCACACTGTGTGTTCCAGCTCAGGTTTGGCCTAGCCCTGCACTCATTCCTCAGCTAAACCAGCCAAGAGCTTGCTTTCCTCCTGTGCCAGGTCTGTTCCCTCCCACAGGTTCCATGCAGAGCCCCATGGCTGGATGCAGGGCTCTGGCAGCCCCATCCCTCGGGGCACAGGGAGCAGTCTCCAGCTCCACAGCACACACACTGCCTGCCTGGCACAGCAGTGCCAAGGACACGGATGTACTGGCACCTTTCTCACACTTTGGACACGGAAGGAAACACCCAACAAGTGTCCAGCTCCCCTGAGAAATGAGGGGTGCAGGCTCCCCCCGCCATTCCCCACCTGGTTGATGTGCACAGAAGGGATGGAGGCTGCAGAAACAGACGAGTGGCTGGGTGAGTTGGGCAGGGACTTGCAGGGGCCGATGGACAGCTGGTGCTTCTTGCGGAGAGCCACCACCTTCTGAGCCACTGCAGAGGGCAGAGAGGGACAGGTCAGAGAGCAGGCAGCAGCCTCCTCCAGCACACACCCTGGAGGGCTGCAGGCAGAGCAGGCCCTTCCCCTGAGTGCCCAGAGCCCAGCTGCCCCTGCACCACAGGAACAGCAGCTCCCATGCACACTGTGAGACAGCAGGAGCAGCCCTGGGCAGCCTCCCCCTCCCAGTCACCCTTGCAGCAGCTGCAGGAGCCAGGCACTGACTGCACTGCACTGCCTGGGCACTCCTCACTGCTTGTACAGCACAGCTGTGCCTGGCAACCAGAGAAACCCGAACAAAAACCAGTGAAAGGGACGGCAGAAATTATCCCAGGGAAGTCTGACTGATGTTCAGGTAGAAGAGCCTGGGCCCAGGAAGGTGAAGGTCACCTCAAGGTGCCTCTTTTCAGGACTGGGGAGATGTCATCCCTGCAGTGTGGTCTCACTGGCCTCATGGCTCATTCCTAATTAGCAGCAGTGGTTTGGGGCAACTATGGGCAGAGCCTCTGCCAGGCTCCCTGCCCACAGCAGCAGTGCCTGAGGGGTTTGTCTGCTGTTTCCTGGTCCCTGCTGGAGCTCCCAGTGTGCCCAGCCAGCACTGGGATGGGAGATGTCCCCTGGGCAGGGGATGCAGAGCCTCCCTGGGAGCTCCTGCTGGAGCCTGGGCCTGCAGCCCCGTGCTGGAGGAGGATGATGAGAGCAGCAGTGCCAGCAGCACCTCAGCCACAGCTCCTGGGCCGTGCAGCCATTGGCTGTGCCCCTGCCCTCGCCAGGGCTCGGGGCAGAGGACAGGCAGGACCGTGCCCTCGGGACCTGCAGCACAGGCAAAGCTCAGGAGACACCCACAGCACAGCTGCTGCAGGGCCAGGGCTGGCTCACTCCTCCTCCTCCTCCTCAGAACAGCCAAGGGGACCATGGCTAGGGCTCCCTGAGCTTTTCCTGGTACACAAACACCTTTGAAATGAAGCCCAGGAACTGAGGCCCCCACACCGATGGCTCCTTGCAAACTGTCCTGGCATCTGCTGAACCCCAGACTCCTGCAAACAGGAATTGTGAGAGTAAAGCTCTTTAACCAGACCTCTTTAGAGCCAAGAGGCCAGAGGGCACATTCCACACCAGCCCCCACCTGAGGGCAGGCCTTCCTCAGGAGCTCTGACCAGACCCCGGGCGCTGCCCCTGCCTGTGCCAGGGCCACCTCCTGGCAACTCCTGGCGATGCCAAGAGCCCATCCTCTCACCACAGAAGTCACTGTGGCATCTGTGGACTTGGGAAGGATGGGGGAGTGCAGTTCCCACAAAGGGAGCAGAAGCTCCAGGGGGAATTCTGCCAGGACATGAGAAACCAGCAAGGAGGAAGCGACCCCCATTCCTGCCTGTGTCCTTCTCATGGTGGCCTGGGGCAGCCTGACTGCCAGAGCCCATCAGGCACACCTGCACCGTGCTCAGCCCAGGCACTCACAGCTCACCCAGAGGCTGCAGCAGGCACCAGCCCGCTCCCAGGAGCAGGGTCTGCTGCTCCACCTGAGCTGTGCTGCCACAGCAGCCAGGGCCACCCAGCCCCTGCAGAATCCCTGCACAGCTGCTGAAGGGGGAGACCCCAGTGTTCCTGCCTTGGAGCACCACGTGTGCCTGTGGGCAGTGTCTGAGAACAGCAGGGGGAGGGCGGTCACTCCCTCTAGCTCTAGTGCCTGCTCCCCAGAAAGGTCAGTGGCCACTGGCCGTGGCCCAGGACAGTGGCAGGAAGGGCTCTCTAGAAGCAGAGGTGCAGCACACACTGCACACAGCACAGGCCCTGGAAGCAGCTCCTCCTGCTCCTGCTGTGGGGAGTGAACTTCCCTCCCAGCCCGCCAGGGAAGGGATCTGTCTGCTGGGATCAGGGTGGCCACTTGTGTGGAACAAATCACACAGGACAGGGTCTGATGGAAACTGGATTGCCACGTGAGGAAGGTCCTCAGAGAGTCTGCCACTGCCAGGATCCCCCAGCAGCTGCACCAGGATGCACCAGATGCCAAAGCAGCTGCATCAGCCTGACTGCTGACCCACTCCAGAAACACCTCATCCCATCAGCTCCAGGCCATCCCCCTTGTCCTGTCACACACAGTCCCCTTCAGGGTAGGGGCACAGTTTATTTAAGCAGACTGCAAACTCCCAGGAGATGGGGCAGGCTCCTGTGCCTCTCAGCATCCCAGTCTGAGCCTAAGCAGGATCCCTCTCCCACTGTTCCCATGAGGAACAGCTGCCCCCTGCAGCTGTTCAGGTGCTGCTGCCCCATCCAAGGGCAGCACAGACCCCTGTGAGCCCCCTGCTACCCCATCCAAGGGCAGCCCAGACCCCCCTGCTGCCCCTGCTGCCCCATCCAAGGGCAGCACAGACCCCCTGCTGCCCCTGCTGCCCCATCCAAGGGCAGCCCAGACCCCTGCTGCCCCTGCTGCCCCATCCAAGGGCAGCACAGACCCCCTGCTGCCCCTGCTGCCCCCATCCAAGGGCAGCACAGACCCCCTGCTGCCCCTGCTGCCCCATCCAGGGCAGCCCAGACCCCTGCTGCCCCTGCTGCCCCATCCAGGGCAGCCCAGACCCCTGCTGCCCCTGCTGCCCCATCCAAGGGCAGCCCAGACCCCTGTGAGCCCCCTGCTGTCCCATCCAAGGGCAGCCCAGACCCCTGCTGCCCCTGCTGCCCCATCCAGGGCAGCCCAGACCCTGTGATCCCCCTGCTGTCCCATCCAGGGCAGCCCAGACCCCTGTGAGCCCCCTGCTGCCCCATCCAGGGCAGCACAGAGCCCTGCTGCCCCTGCAGCTGTCCAGGTGCTGCTGCCCCATCCAAGGGCAGCCCAGACCCCTGCTGCCCCTGCTGCCCCATCCAAGGGCAGCCCAGACCCCTGTGAGCCCCCTGCTGCCCCCATCCAAGGGCAGCACAGAGCCCCTGCTGCCCCTGCAGCTGTCCAGGTGCTGCTGCCCCATCCAAGGGCAGCCCAGACCCCCTGCTGCCCCTGCTGCCCCATCCAAGGGCAGCCCAGACCCCTGTGATCCCCCTGCTGTCCCATCCAGGGCAGCCCAGACCCTGTGAGCCCCCTGCTGCCCCATCCAGGGCAGCCCAGACCCCTGCTGCCCCTGCTGCCCCATCCAAGGGCAGCCCAGACCCCTGTGATCCCCTGCTGTCCCATCCAGGGCAGCCCAGACCCTGTGAGCCCCCTGCTGCCCCATCCAGGGCAGCCCAGACCCCTGCTGCCCCTGCTGCCCCATCCAAGGGCAGCCCAGACCCCTGCTGCCCCTGCTGCCCCATCCAGGGCAGCCCAGACCCCTGCTGCCCCTGGTGCCCCTGGTGCCGGTACCATCCTGGAAGACCCTCTCCACGTTGAGCCCGTAGGTGGCGCACGTCTCGTAGTAGGTGCAGCGCTTCAGGTCGTTGGAGAGTTTCCGGGCGCGGGAGTCGTCAATGACGCGCGGGTTGGTGGCACTGATGGCATCTGCAAGCACAGGGACACAGCTGAAAGGCAAGGGCTGCCCAGCCAGCACAGCTCCCAGGACACTGCTGGGAGCTCTCTTCTTCCCTCTCTTCACAGAGGGACCACCTCCACAGCGCTGCCCCACAAATGCCTGGGATCACAAAGTGCCATGTTGGTAGAAAAATGGATGAATCTCTGTAAATGAACCTGACTCAATTTCCCAAACCACCAGGCCACCAACACTTCAGCAGTCAGAGGCAGAATACCTCTGGGAGGGAGGTGGGGGGACCAGGCAGCCCCAGCTTCCAAATAAAATAAATTTGTCGGTCTCCACCATTTTAGGGCTCACGGCCAAGCCCTACATGTTAAAGAATCCAAGGGAGAAATCCTCCTGGTTTAATGAGAAAGTCAACTCTGCTGTTTTTCCCTACATCCACGTCCTGCTCCTGCTCTCTACTGTGACACTGAAACTCTTCAGCCCAGGCTCCCTCCTGCCTGTGCTGGCAGAGCTGGGGGAGGCAGCACCAGGGTATCATGCCATTTCCAAAAGGAAAGTGGCTCCATGGAATGAGGCAGCTCCCTGTGGGAAAGCTGAGATGCTGTGAGCAGGAACTCCCTCCTCAGGCCCAGGTAAGGCTCAGAGACCAGGATCCCCCCTGTGCTCACAGGGCTGGCAGGCTGCTCCCAGGCAGGGGCACACTGAGGGGACATGGGGGAGTGAGGCACATTCTCACCCTGTGTGCCCACCAGCACCATGGCACACTGCTCACAGGGCTGGCACCCTGCTCCCAGGCAGGGACACACTGAGGGGACGTGGGGGACTGAGGCACATTCTCACCCTGTGTGCCCACCAGCACCATGGCACACTGTGCTCACAGGGCTGGCACCCTGCTCCCAGGCAGGGACACACTGAGGGGGTGTGGGGCAGCCCAGGTGTGTCTCACCCTGTGTGCCCACCAGCACCATGGCACACTGCTCACAGGGCTGGCACCCTGCTCCCAGGCAGGGACACACTGAGGGGACGTGGGGGACTGAGGCACATTCTCACCCTGTGTGCCCACCAGCACCATGGGCACCTCGGCCGTGTTCCGGTAGCTGCAGAGCCGCAGGTAGTAGTTGTAGACGGTCTGGAAGCTGATCTCATCCTCCAGGCTGAAGACAAACACCACTGCATCGACCCAGGCAGCAAACTGCAGAGACACGGCAGGGTTACAGAGAGCCAGGCCCAGAGCAGCCAGCAAGGCAGCACAGCCCAGCTCAGCCAGCACTGCCTGCCCCAGGCCTGGAACAGGGTGGGGAAGGACCACAGGGAGCCCAGTCTCCTACCTGGAGCTCAGGGGGGCCCCCTTCGTCCCGAATCAGCAGCAAGTAGCTCTGACCATCCACCACGATCTCCTTCTTGAAGCGGCCGCCTTGGGAGCAAAGCTGCTGGTCAGCATGGGACACCCCAAACCAGGGCAGGGGAGCTGCAGAGCCCCAGGGCAGGGGTGGAGGTGCAGGGACTGGGATCCCTGCAGCACCAGAGAGGAGTGAGGACCCAGCCCATGGGCACCCCCCCTGGGAGCAGCCCTTACCCTCTGGAGACTCCTCCTGCACGTAGGTGCCCGTCAGGTAGCGGTGCACCAGCGCTGACTTGCCACTGGACAGGTTCCCCACGATGCCCTGGAACAGACACACATGTCACCTGTGTCCCCAGCACGTGCTCCTTCACACCAGGCCATCCCTGTGAGGTGACACCAGTGCTGGTGAGAGGCAGAGGTGTCCCTGAGGACACAGGGACGTGTACCCAGCCCAGTGCTGGTGGAGGCCAGGGGCTGGCTGGGCTCAGGCAGGCAGAGAGCAGCCAGGATGGGGCACAGCCACCTGACAGAGGCCACTGAGCACCCTCATCCTCTCCTGAACAGGCACAGCCTTTCTGTTCCTCGGGGAACACTTCCCATCCCAAGTCAACTCAGGAGAAAAACCTCTTCTCCCAGTGCACCCGTGCCCAGTTTTGAGGTGCTGCAGCTCAGGACAGCAGCTGGCAGCAGGAGGGGAGCAGAGAGCAGCTCCAGGCTGGGCACAGCCCCAGCACCATGGCAGCACCACGAGCATGTCCCAGCAGAGCCAACGGTGCCACCCACACAGAACACCAGCACCATGCTCAGCCAAACACAGCACACAGCTGCTGAGCACCCATGGAACTGGCTGGGAGCACATCTGGCTGAGCACCCCAGACTGGCTGTGAAGTGCTGGTGGGTGTCCTGGGCTGGGGCAGCCATGGAGCCCAGCCCTGATCGTTGTCAGGGTCCTCCTGACATTTAATGCCACAGCTGTGGGAGCAGGTCTGTACTGAAGGATCTGAGAACTGGCTGGGGGAGCAGGAGGGGCTCAGCCTGGAGAAAAGGAGGCTCAGGAGGAACCTTCTCATTCCACAACTCCCTGACATGAGGGCGCAGCCAGGTGGGGATTGGGCTCTGCCCCCGAGCAACTAACGACAGGACAAGAGGTAACATCCTCAAATTGCATCAGGGGAGGTTTAGGTTGGATATCTGGTATTCCTTTCCCACAAAAAGGGAAGGGGTCATCTTCAGCTGAAGGTGAACCAAGCCACTGTCCCTGGAAGTGTTAAAAAAATGTGGATGCAGCACTTGAGGATAGAGTTTAGTGGTGAACACAGTGGTGGTGCTGGTTGATGGTCGGACCTGATGATCTCAGAGGGCTTTTCCAGCCTTAATGGCTCTGTGGCTCTGTACAGCTGCACTCACACGGCCACACCAGTGCTGGAAGACGTGGGGTGAGGAGTGGCTGCCAACGCTAAAGCTGCCTCTGCCACCATGGAAGTTTACAGCCAAACTTTTCCAGGCACGGGGATGAGCTTGGCAGGTGAGTCACCATCAGGCAGGTTCTCCAGCTCTCAGGCAGGCACTGAAATGCTCCCGCTGCTCTGGGTCCTGCCATGGGACCTGCCCTGGAGCAGAGACACCAGCCCTGTGCTCTGTGTCCTCCCTGGAGCAGAGAAACAGCAGACCTGTGCTCTGTGTCCTGCCCTGGCCATGTTCTCTGTAAGGAGCAGAGAAACACCAGCCCTGTGCTCTGGGTTCTGCCAGGAGTCCTGCCCTGGAGCAGAGGCACCAGCCCTGTGCTCTGGGTCCTGCCAGGAGTCCTGCCCTGGAGCAGAGGCACCAGCCCTGTGCTCTGGGTCCTCTGCCCCTGGAGCAGAGGCACCAGCCCTGTGCTCTGGGTCCTGCCAGGAGTCCTGCCCTGGAGCAGAGGCACCAGCCCTGTGCTCTGTGTCCTCCCTGGAGCAGAGACACCAGCCCTGTGCTCTGTGTCCTCCCTGGAGCAGAGGCACCAGCCCTGTGCTTTGGGTCCTGCTCTGGCCATGTTCTCTGTAGGAGCAGAGAAACACCAGCCCTGTGCTCTGGGTCCTGCCCTGGCCAAGCTCCCCATGAGGAGCAGAGGCACCAGCCCTGTGCTCTGTGTCCTCCCTGGAGCAGAGACACCAGTCCTGTGCTCTGGGTCCTGCCCTGGCCATGTTCTCTGTAGGAGCAGAGAAACACCAGCCCTGTGCTCTGGGTCCTGCCCTGGCCATGTTCTCTGTAGGAGCAGAGAAACACCAGCCCTGTGCTCTGGGTCCTGCCCTGGCCATGTTCTCTGTAGGAGCAGAGAAACACCAGCCCTGTGCTCTGGGTCCTGCCCTGGCCATGTTCTCTGTAGGAGCAGAGAAACACCAGCCCTGTGCTCTGGGTCCTGCCCTGGCCATGTTCTCTGTAGGAGCAGAGGCACCAGCCCTGTGCCACCAGCACTCCAGCACAGACTGTGCCACCAGAGCACAGGACACCAGCCTGTGTGCCAGCCCAGCCCCTCTGGTGCCAAGGGAGCCAGCAGCTGGCAGGACAGGGAGCAGGGAGCCGTGGGCTCCCAGGGGCACCTGTCACCTCTGCCACATCTGTCCCCCTGGGAGCTGCAGAGCTGACAGTGCTGACACGGTGAGAGCACAGAGAGCAGAGCTGGGCTCAGCCCTGCCCGTCCTGCAGTGTGTCCCTGGGCCATGCTGAGCCAGGGGCTCTGCCCATCCCTGGACACTGGCACAGCCCAGCCCCTGCCCTGCAGCCCAACCAGCAAAGCCACAGAACCCAGAATGGGCTGTGTGGAAGGGACCTTCAAGCTGTCCCCTCCCTGCCGTGGGCAGGGACACCTCCCACTGTCCCAGGCTGCTCCAAGGCCTGTCCAGCCTGGCCCTGGACACTGCCAGGGACCAGGGGCAGCTCCTCTGGGCAACCAGTGCCAGGCCTCACCACTGACACAGGGAAGAGTCCTTTCCAATATTCCACCTAACCTTGCCTCTGTCCTGTGTCCTGTCACTCCAGGCCCTTGTCCCCAGTCCCTCTCCAGCTTTCCTGGAGCCCCTTCAGGCACTGGACTGGGCTCTGTCTCCAGAGCCTTCTCTTCCCCAGGCTGAACAGCCCCAGCTCTCCCAGCCTGCTCCAGAGCAGAGTCAGCCCTCAAGCATCCCCGTGGTCTCTGTGTTTGCTGGGGTCCCAGACACAGCCCTGGTCTCTCAGAGCAGCTCTGGGGAGCCCAGCCCTGGGCAGTGCAGGGCTGGCCACGGCTCCTCTGCCAACAGAGCAGCCAGGCTGCCCCACCACACCAAAGACAAACACTCCAATGGCAATCAGCTCCAAAATTCGGACACAGGCTGCAGCTACACTTTGTTTGAACATAGCACAAACCCTGACCTGCATCTCACCAAAATCTTGCTGCTCTGCTGTGTCCTTGAGCTCACCTGGAGCTTCAAACCAGGACTGACAATCCTGAGGAGCTCAGCCCCTGAGAGGCAGCAAACTGGAGCCAAACAAGGTGTGCCAGCACTGTGGGAGCCTCTGTCCACAGTTTTTGGGAGAATGCAGGAACGCAGCCAGCACTGCCCAGTGCCAGGCCCAGGGAACAGCTCCTGCCACCATCAGTGCCCAGGCCAGTGCCAGTGCCAAGGCTGACTCTGCAAGAGTCAGCCACTGCTTCTCCTGGCCTGCAGCACTGGCAGGGAGCTCAGGGGGAAACTGAGGGAGGGAAAACTGCTGAATGTATCCCAAATACATCCAACTACTCAAAGACTTTGGAGAAAGTGTCCTGAATGCTTGGGAACACAAGCAGGGAGAGTAGTGACATCCTCAACTCCTGCAGGAGAGACAGAGTTGCTTGAAAAAGGGAAGAAGTGAAGCTTGGAGACATTTCTTGCTGGGGTCAGAGTGGGGCCCCTCATGACAAAAAAGACCCTGAGGGGCTGGAGGCTGTCCAGGGCAGGGAATGGGGCTGGGCAGGGGCTGGAGCCCCAGGAGGGGCTGAGGGAGCTGGGAAATGGCTCAGTCTGGAGAAAAGGGGGATCAGGGGGAAATTGTGGCTCTGCACAGCTCCCTGCCAGGAGGGGACAGCCGGGGAGGGACAGGGAACGGGGACAGGAGGAGAGGGAACGGCCTCAGGCTGGGCAGGGGGGGCTCAGGGTGGAAACTGGGAAAATCCCTTCCTGGAATGGGCTGTCCAGGCTGGCCCAGCTGCCCAGGGCAGGGACAGCCCCATCCTGGGGGATTTAACAGCCCCGTGCATGTGGCACCTGGGGACAGTCCGTGCTGGCCTTGGCAGTGCTGGGGGACAGCTGGACTCAATGAACTCCAAAGGTTTTTCCAACCCAAATGATTCTGTCACTCTAAACCAGGACTCTGAAAGCCCTCCAGGCTTTTAGAAGAGCTGCTTTGGCCAGATCAAATCCTGGAGCAACAGAGATGCCCAGAGGTCATGCAAAACCTGGGGAAGCGGCTGTGCCACTTGAACAACTAAAAGCTTCAGGATGGTTTAGCTGGCAGCATGGCTTTGCAGCCTTGCAGAGCCTCAACATCAGGCAGCAACACCCAAACAGCTGTGAGAATGCTTTTAAAAATGCATTTCACATGTAAACTAATGACAGTTTTCACAGCTAAACTAACATGAAACTAACACTCATGTTCGGTAAACTAACAAATGAATGTTCGGAGTTTGGTTTGATTCTCATTTAACTGCAGGTAAGAGACACTGGCAGGATGGTGCTGGAACGTTCTGCAAGAAGAATTTTGTTGTATTTTATACTGAAAGCAGTTAATCTTGCAGAAGCTGAAGGGAGAAAGAACTGAAGGCACAGGCCAGGAGCTGTAAGGGGAGCTGAGGGCTGGCACAGAGAGCACAGGACAGCAGAGGCAGGAACTGATCACTGAGGCACCTGCAGCACCCTGCCCACCCCAACAGCAGCTCCTGGCCACCCCAGAGCCTGCAACAGTGCCCCCATCCCAGCTGGAGGGGCTGTGCCAGGGGCAGCATTTCCTGAGGATCTGGGGTATCCCAGGCACAGGGCACAGGTACTCACCACCTTCAGCTCAGGCACCGAGCGACTCAGGGTCCACTCCTGGCTGTTCACAAATGAGTCTGCAGACAGAGGGAAGAAACCATCAGGTTACCCTCAGGATCCCAGCAAGGACCCTGCTGCACCCTCCCTGCTCCCTCCAGGCTCTTCCTGCCCTTCTGCTGCAGACCCAGAGCTGCAGGAGGACCCAGCACGCAGCCCCTCCCCGGGGGAGGAGCAGCCGAGCCACGGGCAGCAGGAGTGGGGCAGAAACCACTGGAACCCTCCCCTCAGCCCTGCAGGAGCCCAAAACCCCCTTCAGCACCCCCTGTCCCCAGCACAGAGGACAAGGGAAGCACCAGACAGCCTTTTGGGGAGCACAAGACCCCAGAGCTGAGGGCAGGTGCCCCTGGCACGCCGCAGGCTGTCAGTGGTACCAGCCACACTCTGAACACACACAATCCACCACTGCTGCAACAGGCTCACAGAGGCTGTGCAAACCCAGCAGGCTTCAGGAAACACCCCCACCCTGCCACAGAGCACCTGCAGGAGGAGCAGCAGCCTGGAGGATGCCCAGAGGCAGCCAGCAGCCCCTCCTGACCAACAGCAGGAGTGAGACCTTCTGCCCATCACCAGCAGCAGGGCAGGACCCAGAGGAGCAGAGTGCCTGCGAGTTCATCACATACAAACTGATTTTGGGAGACCAGAGACCTGCAGGAGCTCTGCACCTTCAGCAGCCTCCAACAAACCTGCCAAATCTGTGGCCACAGACTGCCTCAGGAATGGGATCTCAGATGGGCCCAGAAGGGAAGCAGCAAACCCACCAGACCCAAAGAGGGCAGCAATCAAACACGGTGGCCTGGGCACTGCCACTGCTCCATGTCACCCGAGGCCGCAGGGAGGGGCTCCAGACCTCCCCCAGCAGCCACAGCTCCTAGTGCCTGCTCCAGCAGTCCCCAAACCACCCTACAGGGAACAATTCCCTCCCAGTATCCCAGCCAGCCCTGCCCTCTGGCAGTGGGAGCCATGCCCTGTGTCCTGTCCCTCCATCCCTTGTCCCCAGCACCTTTTCTGGAGCCCCTCTGGGCCCTGGCAGGGGCTCTGAGGGCCCTCTAGAACCTTCTCCTCTCCAGGTGAGCACCCCCAGCCTGGCTGCAGAGCAGAGGGCCCCAGCCCTGGAACATGTGTCCTGTGCTGGGGGCAGCACTGGGCTCCACAGCCCTCCAGAGCCCACCAGTGCCTGCCCTCACCCCAACCCAGCTCCTAACTCCTGGGGGGGCTGGACACACAACAGCACCAGCCCTTCCTCCACCTCCAGGCTAAAGCTTCATCTCAGCTCCCTGGGCAGCCCCAGGCCATGGTGAGAGCCCCCCCTGCTCCCACTGCCAGAGGGTGGCTGAGCTGCTCAGGCAGCACAGGAACAAACCTGAGCTGGCACTGTGCCCTCGTCCCTGTGTCCATCAGCCACAGCACCCACGGGCCACAGCATCCACCCATCATGTTCCAGAAAGGTGCAAACATGCTGCTTCTACCTGGAGTTACCTTGCAGGGCTGACTGAGGAGCACTCCTTCTGCAGGAGTTACAGATGAATAATCCAGCTCTGCTGCAGGAACAGCAGGTTATTTATAGACATCCCCAGAAATCGTTTCTCTGCGTGTCTTTCACCTGCCCTTTCCTTTTTTAGGCAGAGGTAATGTTTTTTATTAAACAATTCATCGGTCAGGAGGAAAATTACACATTTTTGAGCCCTTTCCAAAAGGTAACAGCACACCTGTACTTCCAGCTGCATCACTGGGTCTAAAAAAAGCTGTCACCTCCACGTGGGGCTCCTGGCCTGCTCAGCCTCTTGGCAGGCAATGTGACAGGTAAAGCAGATAAAGGGCCCCCTGTGTCCCCAGCACCCCCCGTGGCAGCAGCAGCACACACTGTGCTGTGCACTGCACACAGCAGGGTCCTGCAGGCTCTGAGGGGAGCAGGGTGATCCCCTGGGCAAGGAGCAGAGGCTGGGCTGGGATCCCTCTGATCTGCTCAAGGGTGACCAGCACAAGCTGCACCAACAGTCCCAACACATCCTCGCCTGCCTTTTAACCAAGTTCAAGAGTGTGCAACACTTTGCTTTCCGACTTGCTGAGACAGCCCTTGAGTGAACAAATAAACACTGCCAACACAAGGCCAACAGGACTGTGCTCAGGCACACAGCCACCCACCTGAGCCCCAGGCACACCTGCACTGCCTGCCCCCTCCACACCTGCCAGGCTGGATGCCAGCCCAGCCCAGCCACGGTGCTGGTGACCCACTGGCACGTGTGGCACTGCCAGCCCAGGATCCAGCACAGCCCAGGCAGTTCTCTCCTGCACAGGGGCCCAAGGAGGATGCAGAGGGCAGTGCCTGCAGGCACAGAGTGATGGAGGATGCAGAGGGCAGTGCCTGCAGGCACAGGGGCCATGGAGGATGCAGAGGGCAGTGCCTGCAGGCACAGGGGCCATGGAGGATGCACAGGGCAGTGCCTGCAGGCACAGGGGCCATGGAGGATGCACAGGGCAGTGCCTGCAGGCACAGTGATGGAGGATGCAGAGGGCAGTGCCTGCAGGCACAGGGCCCATGGAGGATGCACAGGGCAGTGCCTGCAGGCACAGGGGCCATGGAGGATGCACAGGGCAGTGCCTGCAGGCACAGGGGCCATGGAGGATGCACAGGGCAGTGCCTGCAGGCACAGGGGCCATGGAGGATGCACAGGGCAGTGCCTGCAGACACAGAGTGATGGAGGATGCACAGGGCAGTGCCTGCAGGCACAGGGGCAGATGGAGGATGCAGAGGGCAGTGCCTGCAGGCACAGAGTGATGGAGGATGCACAGGGCAGTGCCTGCAGGCACAGAGTGATGGAGGATGCACAGGGCAGTGCCTGCAGGCACAGGGGCAGATGGAGGATGCACAGGGCAGTGCCTGCAGGCACAGGGGCCATGGAGGATGCACAGGGCAGTGCCTGCAGGCACAGTGATGGAGGATGCAGAGGGCAGTGCCTGCAGGCACAGGGGCCATGGAGGATGCACAGGGCAGTGCATCCTGCAGGGAGGGGAGATGGGCAGAGCCCCTGCCATGCAGAGGAGCAGACAAGGACATAAGGAAGCACTCTGCAGCTGATGTCCCTTGGTCAGTTGGTCATCCTGGACACGTCCAGAGCCTAAAACCAGACCCCAGCTGTGGGACAGCAGCGTCGTGCACCCTCCATCCCAGAGCAGGGCACTCCCTGTGCCCTCAGGACAGCTTGGAGAGGGCTCAGCACAGACCCAGAGCTCCCAGCACCCACAGGCAGCAGCGAGGCTGGCAGGAGAAAGGGGCTGGCCAGCCAAAGCTGGCTCCTCACCCAGCTGCTCCCTCCACAGGACGATGCACAGGGTTCATCCACCCGGGGCTCCAGAAGCACTGCCTGACACATCTGCAGCAGCTAATAATTAACCAGCTCGTTATCCAAGCCATGTGCAACTCCCCTGGACACTGCAACCCTGGACACTGAACCCAGCCTTGAAACCAGCTCAGAGGCTGAGCAAACACAGCAAAGGCCACACAAACCGAGGCCACTCGTGGCCACCACTGCGGCCTCACAAACGGACCCACCTGAGCACACACAGACCAAAGGGAGGCAGGGGCAGCATGCCCGGGCACAGCCACCCCTCCTGGGCACAGCCACCCCTCCTGGGCACAGCCATCCTCCCTGGGCACAGCCATCCTTCCCTCCTGGGCACAGCCACCCTCCCTTGGGCACAGCCATCCTCCCTGGGCACAGCCATCCTCCCTGGGCACAGCCACCCTCCCTTGGGCACAGCCATCCTTCCTGGGCACAGCCACCCTTCCTGGGCACAGCCATCCTCCCTTGGGCACAGCCACCCTTCCTGGGCACAGCCATCCTTCCTGGGCACAGCCACCCCTCCTGGGCACAGCCATCCTCCCTGGGCACAGCCACCCCTCCTGGGCACAGCCATCCTCCCTTGGGCACAGCCACCCTTCCTGGGCACAGCCATCCTCCCTTGGGCACAGCCACCCCTCCTGGGCACAGCCACCCCTCCTGGGCACAGCCATCCTCCCTTGGGCACAGCCACCCTTCCTGGGCACAGCCATCCTCCCTTGGGCACAGCCACCCTTCCTGGGCACAGCCATCCTTCCTTGGGCACAGCCATCCTCCCTGGGCACAGCCACCCCCTCCTGGGCACAGCCATCCTTCCTGGGCACAGCCATCCTCCCTGGGCACAGCCATCCTTCCTGGGCACAGCCATACTCCCTGGGCACAGCCACCCTTCCTGGGCACAGCCATCCTCCCTGGGCACAGCCACCCTCCTGGGCACAGCCACCCTCCTGGGCACAGCCACCCTTCCCTCCTGGGCACAGCCATCCTCCCTGGGCACAGCCACCCCTCCTGGGCACAGCCATCCTCCCTGGGCACAGCCACCCCTCCTGGGCACAGCCATCCTTCCCTCCTGGGCACAGCCATCCTCCCTTGGGCACAGCCATCCTCCCTGGGCACAGCCACCCCTCCTGGGCACAGCCATCCTTCCCTGGGCACAGCCATCCTTCCCTCCTGGGCACAGCCATCCTTCCCTCCTGGGCACAGCCATCCTTCTTGGGCATAGCCACCCTCCCTTGGGCACAGCCATCCTCCCTGGGCACAGCCACCCCTCCTGGGCACAGCCACTCCTCCCAGGCCAGCCTGATAAAGCCTCTGCCCTGGCAGTGCTTGCAGGAGGGGGATTTCTCCAGGTCAAGGGCCAGCACAGGCACAGCCAGAGTTCCAGTCAGCACTGAGCCAGCACAGGAACCCACTGCAGGACATGACCTTGGCAAGGATTATCTCAGCAGAGCTTTAAACGCTCTGCAGCAACAAAAGGAGACAATGCTGTGTCTCTCTGGGAAGGGGAACACTCAGGAACTGCCACCCTTGCTTCCTCACCATGCCAGGGGTGCCAGCAGCTGGTGTCACTGTGCTCTGACGTCAGTGCAGACTCTGGAAGATCCAGGCATTTCAACCTCTCAGCACTTGCTGCTCTCCAGCCTCCACCCAAACACTGCTAAAGACCCAGACCAAACCCTGCTGTGATGGTGGGACGGGGTCTGCTGGAAGGGAAAACCCAGCAGAGAGTGACATGGAAAGACAGGTAACTCCTCCTCCCATCACAGCACTCACCAGATCCACCTCACCAGCAGAAACCTGCTCCCAGTGTGCCTGAGCTCAGCCCCAGCTGTGCAGCCCCACGAGTGCTGGCAGGGAACACTGCAGGCACAGGGCTCCCTCTCCCTAAGGCTGCCCACGACTGCAGAGACAGCTCTGCCCCCACTGCACCCTCTGAGCTCAGAACTGAGCCCTCCAGAGAACTGTGCCGACAGCTCCCTCCCCAGAACTCTCAAGCTTCTCCCAAGAGCAGACACCAGACTGGGCTCAGCATCCCAGCATCTCAAACCCCACCGTGGCACCTCTGCCTCTCACCAATGCTCCCAGCTCAGCCAAGGCAAGTACCAACACGAGGTGATGTTTATCATGACCTACCCAACTCACTATGCAAACTGCACCCAATCCATGAGAAAGCAGCCCTGTCTTCTCTCAGAAGCCTTCCCTCACGTGCCCTGCAAGTCATACTCCCCACACGAGAGTAAGGGAGGGACCTTACAGAACCTCAAAAAGGAGCATCCCTCCGGGAGAGGGGACACAGCTGTGATACGGAACCACGGAATATTCTGAGCTGGAAGAAGCCCACAAGGATCATCAGTCTCAGCCCTGGCCCTGCACAGACACCCCAACAATCCCACCCTGTCCCTGAGAGCGCTCCCTGAGCTCTGGCACCTCGGGGCCATGACTATTCCCTGGGGAGCCTGGGCAGTGCCCAACCACCCTCTGGGGGAAGAACTCTCTCCTGACACCCAACCTAAACCTCCCTGGCACAGCTCCATGCTGCTCCCTCAGACGAGGAATGCTTCCTGAGCCATCAGAGATGCTGTACCCATCACACAGTCCCCTCATGCACAGGGACAACTCCAGTTCCAAAACAGCCCAGTTTCCTCAAGACCACACCTATCAGAGAGCCTCTCTGGAATGGATACCTAGAAATGCTCTGAACCACTGACCACGATCACCTGGGTCAGCCCAAGCTGGCCGGGCTCTGTGTTGACTTTGCTCTCTAGTCCCAAGGGCTGTTGCCCTCCCTTGGCCATTACACAAGCATCAGCTCTTTCTGTCTTTTTTGGGTAACAAACCCTGAAATCCCCCTCTGTGTGCTCAGTCCCAGCCGAGCCCCTCCAGGGCTGGGAGAAGCATTTGCAGCATCCCCCTGGCTTTTGTGGGTATATCTGGATGCAGATCACGGTGCAGGGTGGGTATCACAGTGTGCTGTAAACAAACCACTCCGGGTTCTGGAAACAGAGAGGGTGCTGGCCTGGCTCCCTGCCGGGACTCCTACATCGAGCTCTTCCAAGAGCTGATAACCGCAGCTGCAGCTGCACCCCCAGGAGGGCAAGTTGGGGCTGCACCAGCAGCTTTCCCAGGGCAAGGTGGGCAGCGCCCACACAGCATCAAAGTCTGTGGGACATGAAGCGGCTGCTTGGAGCACCACGGGCCTGAAGGCTGGAACACAATGGGGCAGAGCCCTCCTGAGCAGCCCCGTGGCAGCAGCACGAAGGCTGTGCCCCTCCAGCCCTGGGAGCAAATGGAGCAAGCCATGGAGCAGCATTCTGAGGGAGACAACAGGGAGATGGGGCACAAGAGAGGACAAGCAGCAGCTACTTGGCTGTGCAGACTTCACCACAGCCTTCTCACACCTCAGCATCCCCAGGAAGGGTGGGTACAGGGGCTGTGCAGGTACCAGGCAGGTAATGAATGGTGCTCTCGGTGTGACTAACCCCGGTGTGAGCTCCTGCCAGCAGCCACAGTGCCAGCAGCAGCCCGGAGAGGCCAATCCCTGAGCTCTGCCTCCAGCAGCAGCCACGGCGGCGCACACTAATCCCCGCAAGCAGCAGGGTGCTGGGCCCGGCTGCCGGAGCCCAGGCCGCCCCCACGGGAACCCCAGCAGGGTCCCCACGGATGGACGCAAAGGGAGCTCCTACCTGTGCCTGGAGGAGCAGGTGAGAGGCAGGGGCGCCAGCGAGGAGCTCGGGCTGGCAGTTTCTCTGGGAACGGGCGGCCGGGCCGGCTCGGCTGGCGCGGCTCCCGCTGCGCGCGGCAAGCAGCGACAGGCCCCGCTGCAGGCCCGGCCCGGCCCTCCTGCCCGCGTACACCCACATTCCCCAGCCGTGAGCGCAGCTCCCCTCGCCTGGGAACCTGCTGCCACCGGGGCAGCGGCAGCGAGCCGGGCCGCCCTGCCGGCCCCACAGCAGCAGCATCCCGGCCCTCCACCTCGGGGACACGGGCACCCGCACCCATGGGCTCCAGAACCTTCCCCGGCAGCACAGGGACACGGGCCGGGCATGGAGCCCCGAGCTCCAGAACCTTCCCCGGCAGCACAGGGACACGGGCCGGGGCATGGAGTCCCCGAGCTCCAGATCCTTCCCCTGCAGCACAGGGACACGGGGAGAGGGCATGGAGTCCCCCGAGCTCCAGAACCTTCCCCTGCAGCACAGGGACACAGGGGCCGGGGCATGGAGTCCCCCGAGCTCCAGAACCTTCCCCTGCAGCACAGGGACACGGGAGAGGGCATGGAGCCCCCCGAGCTCCAGAACCTTCCCCGGCAGCACAGGGACACACGGGCTGGGGCATGGAGCCCCCCGAGCTCCAGAACCTTCCCCGGCAGCACAGGGACACGGGCCGGGGCATGGAGCCCCCCGAGCGCCCTGGGCAGCAGCAGAGCTGCTCCTGTGCTGACCCCTGCGGCCCAGCGCCCCGGGAATGGCGCTGCCCTGCACAGGCACTGCCTCAGCAGCCACCAAGATCCTCGGCAGCGGGAGGGCTCCCTGCAGAGCCTGCCAGCCCTGGGACAGCCCTCTGGCACACGGGACAGCCGAGAACTGCCTCCAGAACAGCCAGACCCAGAGCAGAGCCTGGATCCCAGCGAGGCCTCGGGAGCGGCAGGCCTTGGCCCAGCCCCAGCTCACGCGTTCCATGCCTTAAAAAGCTCGGGATGCTGCTGTCGCTGCCGGCCCTGCCAGGCCACAGGGCTCGTGGGCAGCTCCTCCACAGGGCCTGGAAGGGGACAGGGCACAGAGGCACAGCCAGCCCGGCCCACAGAACTCCCACCAACAGCAGGGAGTGAACACCCAAGAGCTGCTTCAGCTGCCAGTGCCCACTGAATGCCCAGCCCCGGCGTCCTGTCCCCCTGTGCCATCACTGGTAATGCCACACCTGCTCTCTGCACGCTGCCCCACACCGGGTGAGGGTCCCTGTGCTCCCAAACACGAGGGAGCAGTGAGGGACCAGGGCTGAGCATCCCCCAGACGAGGCCTGGCACCAGGGAGCCGCTCACAGGACGGGGGTGCAGGCACATTTCTGGGCTCCCCAGCCCCCTGTGCTGTTCCACGCCTCTGCTCCAGCAACCTCCCAGAGAGTCCCACTTGCCTGGGAGCCCACCAACAGCACTCCTCTCCCCATCCCACCAGTGCTGCTGGGCACGGGCAGGAAAGCTCAGCCCACCCTGCCCTTGCTGGGACACACCAGGGCAAGCAGGACACGGCACACACGTGCTTGACTCCCAGGTGTGTGGCCAGCAAGGGACCCAGACCCCGGAGCACATCCTGCCGAGCAGCCACACCACGGCTGCTCCAGCACCACGGCACCACGGTGCAGTGCTAGGGCACCAGGGCTGACAGGAGCTGTGAATGAACGCTCACACGACCTCCCTGCGGCCCAGTGCACACCCTGCAGAGCACCGGGACAGAGCAGGTGCCAGGGCACAGCCCAGAACCTCGGCTGGGACAGGCCACAGCCCCCGTCCCTGCAGCCCCGCTGGCGCGGGGGCTCTCGCCGGCCCAGCACTGTCCCGTGCCTACTCACCCAGAGCCCGCAGCGGACCCCCGCCCAGCAGGCCGGGCTCCACGCCGCCCTGATCCTTGGGGCACACGCTGCCAGCGCTGCCGCGCTCTCGCCTTCGGAAGCGGCTGGTGAGGAGTTTCCAGAGTCCCCCCGTCTGCGCGGGGTCGGTGTGCAGCCGGCCCCCGGCCCTGCCCAGCTCCGGGTAGAGCAGGTCGCGCTTGCTGGGGCAGGTGTGCAGGGAGCTGGCGTCGCCCTCGCTCTTGGTGCGGAGGCGCGCGGGGCGCAGCAGCCCCCCGGACTCGGAGCGCCGCAGCTCGTGGCCCCGGCGCAGGCGGAAACTGAAGCTTTTCCGCAGGGAGCTGAAGTTCTTCCTGGGGCCGGAGCCGCTCCAGCCGCTGCCCCCGAAGAGGTTCCAGCGGCGGCTGCCCCACAGCGAGCCCCCCCGGAGGAAGCCGGGGCTGTCGGCGGGGTGCGGCGGCCGGGCGCCGGGCAGGAAGGTCATGCTGCTGGGGCGCGGGCGCTGCTCGGCCGCGGGGCCGGGGCCGCGTCCCTCGGGGCTGTGCCGGCGCGGCGAGCGCAGCCGGAGCAGCTCCAGGAGGCCGCCGCGGGCGCGGGCGGGGGGCGGCGGCGGCAGCAGCGCGGCGGACAGCCCGTTCCCCGCCGCGCAGAAGCTCTTGGGCCGCCGGCGCTGCTGCTGCGCGGCGCCGAGCGCGGCCTGGACGGCGGGGACGCCCTGCAGGTCCAGCGACTCGCAGACGCTGACGGCGCGGCGGGGGCTCGGCCGCGGGGCGCCCCGGCCCGGCGCGGCCCAGGGCCAGCCTTCGGCCATGCTCAGCGGCGGGGCTGCCCCATGGCCGCTCGCCCGCCGCTCGCCGCCGCCGGCGCGGGGCTCCCACGGCGCGCCCGCATGCCCGGGCCGTGCTCGGCGCCGCCAGCGCGGGGCTGGGCCGGCCCGCCCCGGAACGGGCCGGGGCCGCGGTGGGGATGGGGCGGGGGCCGGGGCCGCCCCGCCCGCCGCGCCCTCCGCGGGCACCGACGGCACCGAACCCGGGGCACGGGCAGCGGCGGCGGTGCCGATTCGGAGCGGCGCGGGGCCGGGGCCGCGGCCGCGGGGCAGAGCAGCGCCGGTCCCTGTTACTGCTCGGCCGCTCTCAGTGCCCGCGGCGGAGCCCGCACCAGCGAGCGGCGGCGCTGCCCGGAACCCGCCGCGGCGCTCACCGGGACCAGAACTAGCCCGGACCCCGTCGGGGCGGCGCCGAGCGCCGGGACCAAAACCGGCCCGGACCCCGCCGGGGCATACACCGGGACCAGAACCGGCCCGGACCCTGCCGGGTACCGACCGCCGGGCAGGGCCGGCAACGGGGGCCTCGGTGCGGTGCGGGGCCGGCCGTGTCCGCCAGGGGGAGCTGCGCCCCCGCTCCCCGCTGCTGCCCGCGACACCGGGACCGGCGGCGACAGCGGGACCGGGAGCGACACCGGGACCGGCAGCGACACCGGGATCGGCACTGGTAGCGACACCGGGACGGGCTCCGGCAGCGATACCGGGACCGGGAGCGACACCGGGAGCAGCTCCGGCAGCGGCACCGGCAGCGACACGGGGATCCCGCTACCGGCAAACACGCACACGCAGCCCTTCGGCGGCCCCGGCTCCATCCGCCCCTCTCAGCATCCCCGCGGCCCCCGCTGCCTTCCCCGGCCGCAGCCCCCCGCACGTCCCCCAGCCCAGCCCGGAGCTTCCCCGCTGCTGCCAGGACCCCCGGCCCCGGCCGCACCGGCCCTGCACCAGATCCAGCTACCTGCTGCCTCCTCACCTTTCCCAGTGGGGAACGGGGCAGCGAGCCCCCCAGCCGCCGAGTGCTCAGGGTCAGCACGGACCGCAGGGCCCGGGCAGCCCGGAGCACCCACACCCTGGGGCACAGACCGCCGGCAGCACCGGCTTCCACTCGAGCCCAAGCAGAGGGCGCCAGGTGAAGTGTGACCACCTCTGCCAGAGTTTCACTCCTGTCTCCTTCCAGGGCAGTCATTTCCTTCGACCAAATCCACCATCACCAAGCACTGACCCTCCTCGGCCACTGGAGTCCTGACTGTGGTACCTCCTCCTCCCCTTCCCCATTGCTGCCTGCAGTCCCTGTCTCCAGCATCGCCCCAGGGCACTCCTCCTTCTCCTCTTCCTCCTCCTCCTTTTTCTTCCACACCTTCTCTCTCCCTGGCTTTCGGCCTTCACATTGCAAGTATGATCTGTGCTCCCACTGGGGAGGAGAAAAAAGATGCCTGACTCCCCCTTAAACTATTTTTACCAAACTGAAAGCCCTGTCTGCTGAGCCAGCCCAAGTCTCCTCCTGCTTCTCCAGGCTTCTCGAGGCCTTAACATCAGGCACCTCCCTTTCCCCCTCCTTACACAGGAGTCTTTGACTCAACTGCCTTGACTCTTATAAACTCCCATCACCTTCTTGGACTGTGCCTTCTCTTTGAACCCTCATCCTTCTCCACAGCAAGCCTCATCCTACTTCTCCAGTTTTCTGGATGCACCCAGGCCTCGAGCTGCATCCCAGCTAGAGCTCTTCCACTCCCTACTGCACAGCCAGCACCTCGGGCAAGCCCCTCCCTTCTCCCTTCTCCCTTCTCCCTTCTCCCTTCTCCCTTCTCCCTTCTCCCTTCTCCCTTCTCCCTCCTCTCCTGAGCCCGTAGTCCCACCATCCACCTCCCCTCCCAGCCCTGTCAGTATCACAGACCCCCCCACGGCAGGAGCAGAGGTCCCACCCAGAGCCTCTCCTGGGGCTTCAGGTGCTGCCCTTCCTTTCCCTCGGGTGTTCACAGCTGCCAGCACAGCCGTACGCCGGCAGTTCCCCTCCCCGTGCCCTCTGAGAGCTCAGAGCCGCCATCCCCACGCCACGGCCGTGGGCGGACAAGGGACACATCCCACTCCCCTCCTTCCCCAGACGGCGGGCACCTGTGCCGGGACTGAGCAGCCGGCGCCTGCCAACCGCCGGGGCTGGCTCTGCCATCTGTGCCAAGGTCACGGGAGGTGCCAGACGGGCCCGAGCCACGCGCGGAGCATCTGCCAGCCCGGCTCCGAGCAGCCGCACTGCGGAGCGCCGGCAGTCTGCAGCGAGCACTTGCAGCGCTGAGCACCGGGCAGGGCTGCCTGCGGGACCAGGCTGCCAGAGCCCCCCTGCCCGGGGCACCCAGGCACAGGCACCTGGCTCTGGGCAGGAGCCAGGTCAGGACCCCCACAAGCTCCTTTCCACCACGCCTGGCACAGCTCTGTGCTCCCCGGCATGGAAAGTTCTTCCTGCAGGGAGACGAGATCCATCTCCTTCCAAAGCCTGCCTTTAACGCATACTCCAACAGCACCAGATGGTTCCCCTTCCACATGAGTCTCAGCTTTTTAAAATATTCTGGCAGGTTCTGGCTGTGAGGTGTCGCTGAATCACAGACTGTCTGCTGGAGAGATGATGCACCTTGTGCTGCCTGCTGAGGCAGGACTGGACGTGCTGGATCCCCCTGACAGGGTCTGTCTGACCCGTCCCTAGGGCCTCCCCAAGACCCCTCCAGCCTGTGACCTCCTTCCTACTCCAGCTCTTCCTCCTCCTGTGATTATTCCATCCAAATTCTGATTAAACCTACTGAAAAACATGTAGAGTTCCCCTTAGCTGATGACATCCCTTCCCTGTCCTATCAGGGATCATACTTTTAAAGCTATTTGTGTTTTTAAAGCATTCCCAATTCTCTGCAGTTTGTCTCCACCTTTCTTAAACACAGAGTCAGAACCTGGGCATTCAACTGGAACCTGCAGCAGCCTAAGAAGAAATACAGATACAACACCTGTCCTACTGCATCCTAGTAAGATACTGGGATACCACAGTAACAGCGTAACACTGTTCTTACCTCATTAGGCATTCTGTGGCAAAGGTTTTCAAAAGCTGTGTGCATTGACGTGTATATTGACACGATCCCCTTGATGTTATTCCGAAGGATGTCTAAAATAGGCTACAATGGAGCCTTAGATTCAAGTCCTGGGGTTGAGGGCTGCAGGGCACCTGCACACAAGCTGGGAATCTGTACCCCAGGACGAGTTCAAACTCCACCAGCCTGTGCAACACATGGGCTCCAGCTGCCTCAACCCTCCACTGATGGAGGAACTGCTCTGAGAACGAGACCAGAAACCACCAGGGTTTGAGGAGAGCCATCACTGCAACTCCCCACATGCCTTTCATGTCTCTTCTCTGGCAGTCCACGCCATAACCACACTGGGTTGGACTGGAGCTGTGTCTGTGTCTAATGCAGAGGACAGGTGACCCCTCACCTGCTCACAAGCTGCTGGGGGAGCAGCTTGGCTGGAGTCCCCAGGGCTATGCAGGGCTGCAGAAGAATCTCCAGAGCTGGGCAGTGACAGGCCCTCGGCAATCTGACCCAGAGCAGGTGCCCGGGGACAGGAGCAAGCTGGTCCCTTACCAGCCCTTCTCTGAGTCACATGCATGGTACAAACATTATGGCCATGAACATCTGGCTGAAATTAATGTAATTCATGAGAGGCTTAACAACAGCTGCGTGGGAATAGTCCAAGAGCCAGGGAACATTCCAGTGCTGGTTGGCCCTGGTGTGACATTCAGGGCGGAGCCCTGAAAAGGAAAGGGAGTCTAAACCACAGTCAAATGCTCCACTGTGCTCCCCAGAGGCCATGACACCGGTATCACTGCTCTCCCAGGCCCACCAGCACAGTATCCCTGTGCTCCCCCAGACACAAAGAGTTCTGCTGCTCCAGAGATCTGCAGATAGGGCTGTTTTGTTGCCAGGGAGATGCCCAGCTGGGAGGATGGGACACCGGCACACACCATCCCTCCCGGGTTCAAAGGCACTGTCACTGCAGAGGGGCTGATCTGGGGGCCCCTGCAGCCCCCCACCTCCTGCAGGGATGAGGGAGCAGCACTGCCCCGGCAGCCAGAGGAGAGAGGAGGCTCCAGCGGCTCCGAGCGCCCGTGCAGAGGGCAGATACCAGCACCAGGCACACCAGGAGCACACGAAGACACCAGCCAGCTCCAGGCCCTGCGTGCCACCAGGGCTGTGAGTGCCCGAGGCCGACAGCCCAGCACAGACTGTGCCCTGTGTCTGCGGGCCAGGCTGAGCACCACTGCCAGGGACAAAGGACAGGTGACAACAGCGCACCTGTGCCGGGCCGCAGGGCACCCAGAGTGCTCAGGGCACCCAGCACACCCAGGGCACCCAGCACACGCCATCCAGCCGGAGCAGGAGGGCTCTGTGCTCCGCAGGACGGCAGCCAAGCCCCGCGCAGTGTCAGGACCGTGCTGCAGCTCCCGGGCTCTGCAAACCAGCTGCAGCCGGCTGGGCCACGCACAGGAATACTGATGAGGCTGTGCCCAGCCGGAGCGGCCGGGGGCAGGCTGGGCCCTGGGGCGCAGCCCCGCAACCCCACGTCACCGCCAGCGTCAGCACACCGTCACTGCCAGCCCGTGCCGGGGCCAGAGAGCCACAGACACCCCGGCCCCACAGCCGGAGGGAGGAGACAGAGGTGTGCCCTGACCCTGAGCAGAGACACGCTCTCACTGGATCCTGCTGCAGACTCAGCACCACCACAGCACCACTGCCCACCACACAGCTCCACTATGGTAACCCTTCCTGGTCACCCAACAACTCCTGGTCACCCAAACCACCCCGGGCCCAGGAGACAACGTCCTCCTGCTCTCCACTGACAAACCCATCCCACAGCCCTGCACACCCCCAGGCTCCTGGCACTGCTGCAGGTCCGAGCTCTGGCACAGACCCTCCAGCCCAGCTGTGCACCGTCCCTGTGCCCGTGCCCAGCACAGAGCCTGGGTCTGACACCGGACACGCTGACGGACTGCCCCAGGCCTCTCTCAAAGCAGGCTGCTCCCCACAGTTTCCATGGAGAGCAGGAACAGGCCCAGGCAGCAGAGAGTTAACACCAGCTGGGAAGTAAGCAACAGTCACAGGAGAGCCCGACTCCAGCAGCAGCTCCCTCCCTCCTCCCACACCGCACACCCCCAGCGCAGGGCCTGCCGCAAACCTCGAGCTGCTGATGAGGAAACTGCCACCTTCTCCCCCCAGCCCGGCATGCAGCCCTGGAGAGAACGCCCTCCCACACCCAGGCCATGTCACCCACACGGGCACGGCCACGCTCGTGCCCCCCGAGCACCAAACTGCCGCCCGCCCTTCGGAGAGGGCATCCTGCCACGGACCTGTGCAGGGGCCAGGCTGCAGATCCTGCACCCACATGCTGCAGGTCACAGCAGGGCTGGCAGAGGCAGGGCTGGCAGAGGCAGGGGTGGCAGAGGCAGGGGTGGCACGTGCAGGGATGATGCTTCCCAAGCTGGTCTGACCCTGGTGCCTCAGGAAAGCCCCAGAGATAACGCTTTGGGATGTTACCTACAGGGTGTAATAGCAGATCAAGGCAGCAGCAATCACTTCTGCTCCTTAAGCTACCTCCGGGCACTTCTGCATGCAGAGACATCCGTGCATCCTGATTTAGCACCCTGATTTAGCATCCTGACCCAATCTGCAGCTGGTCTGGTACCTGCACTGCAGGGCACGAGCTGGCGCCAGGCACCAGGCTGCTGCCAGGCACAGAGATGTTCCCATGGAACAGGGCTGTCTCCAGGCACCAGGATGTTCCCAATTCCCAAGCTCCCCACTGGTGATGCAGGTATGAGCAGCATCAGCATGATGAGGCCAGGCATTGTGAAATCTCCTCGGGATTTTGAAATCCAAAGACAAAAGGTCAGGTGAAAATTTGGTTAGAGGACTAAAGAAGACCTCCTCAGGTCCTCAAGCCTCACTTTAAAATCTCCACCATAACCATCATTTAAACAGTGAAAATCCTCCAGTTTATTCCAAAAGCAGCAAACAAAAGAAGGAATGGCGTGAAAAACAGCAACAGGATGAAACTAAGAAGCGAGTGGGGCAGCAATGGGACTCGGAGGACATGAAAACACACATGGAGGTCAGGAGGAGACCATGGCAGGAGATGGAGGAGGCTGGAAAATCCCTCCTGCCCCGACAGAAGTGCAGAGACCCTGCAGCAGGCTGCAAAGGATGCTCACAGAGCTGTCCCTTCGCTGGCCCATGGAGCTCCTGCAGACAGGGCTGCTCTGGTGACATTCTGTGCCCAGTGGATACAGGACATTTCTGCAACCAAAGCTCCCACCCAGCCCAGCAGAGGGGAGCCTGGGCCTCCGAGCCTGGGCTGAGCACACACCACTGCCCCCAGGCCGCCCTGGCTCTGCACACAGGCACCACAGACACCAACAGCACGAGAATTTTGGGAAGAGCCAACCCTAGCAAAAGGTAGGACTGGAGGGTCATCAAGCTCCACAGAAAGGGGAGAAGCCCAGAATCCCAAAGGGATGTTCCCCACAGTGCTCCCAAAGCCGAGACCGCTCCTCCCTCCCTGGGAAACATGCAAAATAATTAAAGCCATGGAGAGATCCCATCCTTCTGCCCCGTTCCCAAAGGCACCTGCTCAGGAACAACAAAGCAGCCAAAGGAAGTATTTTCAAAACACAAGCTAAAAAGCTGCTGAGGCTGATAACAACACAGGATGCTCACGTGGGCCTGAGCATCCCAACAAACGCTGTGTTACTGCTGCTCCCACCTCGTCATCCTCTGAGGCAAGCACGGTGACTAACAGCATCTGCACACACAGGCAGTGATTGTTTTGCTGCAAACAACAAGAGCCAGTTGTGAGAAGGGTGTTAGTAACATCCCACCTGGAGCAGGGGACTGCAGCTCCAGCCCCAACACCCTTCTCCAGCTCCCTCGTGGTGGACAGGCCCCAGACCCCACGTGGGACTTAAATGCTCACAAGCAATGGCTCAGAGAAGGAAACATCAGCCTTGGGATGTTAGAGAAGTAGCTGTCACCTTGCATGTGGAACTCACCTCCACAACAAACTGCAGTAGGACCATCCATTTCAGTGAGCCCACTCTTAGCCCAGGTGCTGCCCAGGGCCTGCAGAGCAGAGGCAGCTGCAGCCTGAGGAGGGCTGAGCCACAGACCCTGCTCCAGGCTGGCCAGGGCTGGACATCTCCTGCTCTGCTCTCACTTTGGCACCAGGGCCCCAGCTCTGGCCCCTGCAGGGAGCAGCCTCCCACCCACGGCAGCCATCTCCACCAGTGCTCACCTTCACAGACCCCCGTGGCCCCAGCAGCAGGCTGTGCTAACTCAGCACTTCGGGCTCCTCCCTGGGGCCTCTGCACTGAGGCCGGCCACCAACCACAGACAGCAGAGAAACCCAGGAACCGAAAGCCACAAGCCACAGCCGGAGGTGGCACGGAGGGTGCAGGTCCTGCAGCTCATTCTCTGTTCCCACCAGGCCCCGAGGCTCCCCGGGGCAGGCACAGACACCTCAGCCTGCCCAGCTCATCTCCCAGCCGGGAACGGCGCCACGTCTCCGCAGGGCCCAGCAGGGACCAGGCCCTTCGCTCTGCCAGCTCACACCTCGGCCTCAGCACCCTCACCTCGTGTGTGCTCACAGCACTGCCCCAGGGCCTGAGGGGAGCCTGACCGGGCCCAGCAGGGCCTGAGGGGTGCCAGGGCCTGAGGGGTGCCAGGGTCTGAGGTGTCCCACTCACAGCAGGGTCTGAGGGGTCCCAGTCCTGGCTGCCTGACCGGGCCCAGCAGGGTCCAAGGGGTCCCAGGGTCTGAGGGGTCCCAACAGGGTCCCAAGGGTCCCAGTCCCGCTGCCTGAGTCACAGTGGGGCCCTTGCCTGACGTGAGCACAGACAGCAACAGGAGAGACCTCAAATCCCCCAGCACCACAACCAACTTCCCATGTGGTCGGGGCAGAAGGGGATGGCTTTGAGTCCCTCACACCACCTTGGATTTGGCAGGGAGAACCATCCTTGACGATTTTTCCAGGACCAATACAAATACTGAATGCCCACAGGAGAGGATGGGTCCCCAGGAATCCCCCCAAACCCGCCTCGTCTCAGTTTGTATTCACAGCTACACACTGAGGGCCCCAGTTCTTACTCCACACATCTCATGTTGACCACTGACTCTTAGTGTTTCTTCCCGAGGTCACTCTGGACTAACCCAAATACCATAAAGTAGCCTCGAGGTATTATTTAATCACTAACACCTTTCACTAATCCCACTGCTCAGGAGCTGTTCTCAATGTCATGGAAAGTAGATCCCATCAAACTACGTCACTCAGCTCCCACTTCCCTCCTTTAATTCTCCACTAATTCGGATTAAGTCAGGCACTCTGCTGCTCTCTCAGGGATTGGTATCAGCCAAACTGTATCCTAAATACCTGAGTCATCCCCAGATCCTGCTGAAGGCTGGCACAGCATCAGCCCACTCCAGCCTCGCTCATCCTCTGCAGGGAGCTCTGCAGCCAGCTCTGGGTGCAGCTGCCCAGGTGGGACTCTGAACACACCTGGCCTTGGCAGCTGCTGCTCACAGCTGAACAACCACTCCAGAGCGAGGGCTGGAGATGCTCACACTGCCCAGCTCCCCACACCCCATCCTTCAGACAGTACAGAAAACAGCTAAAAACAGCTAAACCATCCCTGTTCCCAACAAACCTCCCAATTCCCGACAGGCACTGACCAGCTGGATGCCAATGGCCACTCGTGTCCCACCTCTGCTGCTCATTTCCACTCCTGTCTGTGTTCTGTACCACCAACTCTTGCCCTGTTTGGGACCAGTTCTGTGCCAGCCCTGCTGCTCAGATGCACCGCCCGGCCCACGTGCCAGGCTGGCTGCTGGCACAGCCTCCCTCATGAACGGGCTCTCTGTGATTCGGGCACAAACATGACATTCTTTGGAATTACTGCGTTTGCTGCTTGTGTCCTCTCTCCCACGTCCTGTGGCTCGTCATTTTGTTGGTTTTTGGCTTTAGGGACACCAGCCTCCAAAACCAAACGGCAGTGGATGAATCTTACCCAAACACCTCGCCCAGAACAGCACTGCTGCTCTGGATGTTCAGGGCTTTATGGGGGCTGTGAGGGACAGGGAACATCCTTCCCTACCCGCAGGCAATCCAGTACTGGGGAGAGGGCCGGGATGGCTCCCAAGAGGGCCCTGATGGAAATGAAACACTGCTGGGAACCTCCCCGGGATGCTCAGGGCTGGCACCAGGCCAGTACCACTGGTAACACCAGGACACCAGTCCTGGGAACTCCAGCACTCACTGCTCACCTCAAAATCCACGGCACAGCTGGGGCACTGTGCACTGCTGGAGCGAGTCCTGGGCAGGGCTGGGGGTTCACACCCCCACCAGGCTCTTCAGATGCAGCTGGTTTTGTGCTGGGAATGATCACGGCGAGGAGAAGAACTGCCAGGGAGCAAGTGCAGCCACTACTGCCTGGGTAGGAGGGATACCAGGGAGCATGGTGTGCACCCCACGATCACAGTGTGCACCCCTCCCCAGCAGAACTCTGCTTTGAGGGCAGAGGGCTGCAGAGCTGTGCCCTCTGTGCTGCTGAAGGTGGGCAGGCAGGAGTCCTGCCCTGGCAGGACACACAGGGCAGCTGCCTGGGCAGAGCCTGGAGAAGGGGCAGGTCCAGCAGAGCCCAGAGCAGGGCCCGGGCTCAGGGCTCAGTGGAAGCTCTGCCTGCCTGCTGGACGGTCACACAGCTCTCACAGCCAGCACAGAGCCAGCCTCCCGCCCTGCACTCCAGGGGAAGAAGGTACAGAGCTAGTGTGGGGTGTGACAGGCACACGGGGAACAGCACAAGGAAACCCAGCAGCTCCAAGCATTACTCAAGGTGGCAGAAACAAAGAAAATGAGTGGCAAACAGACTTTAAAGTCCCCAGTGTCCAGCTGCCAGAACAGCAGGTGGCCGAAGTGGAATCACCAGAAACAAACAATTCTGATTTTACATCTGCAAAAATAAGCTGCGAGTTCTCACCACTCGGATGAAATCCTGGGGTTATTCTCAACAACTCTATGAAAACATTTCCCAGAGAAGCTGTGGCTACCCCATTCCTGGGAGTGCTCAAGGCCAGGCTGGAGCAACCTGGGCCAGTGGAAGAGGGCTGGAACTGGACGGACTTTAAGGTCCCTCCAAACCCAAACCATTCCACGATTCCACGGTTCTGTGAACATCAGTTTGCTGCTCAGCAGCAGTCAAAGAGCAAAGAGGATGCCAGCATTACTAGGTAAAGTAAAGAGAGGGAATATCTCATCCTGACCCACAGTCCCAACAGTCCTCAGGTACCAAGAGGGGCAGGAGATGACTGACAGGATGGAGCAGCGACTGTACAGGGAGCCTGGAAAGTGCCAGAGGGGGAATGAAGTTTTCCATGCAGAGAGAAGAAAGGAGGAGGTCATTAGAGAACAATTTGTTCACTGTTTCTTCTGAAGCAGGAACTTGGGGACATCACATCCAATTAGGCAGGTCCAAAACAGGAGATTTTTTCAGCACTGTGAAATGTCTCATCAGGGCTGCGGCGGCTCCCAGCGAACACGCGCTCAGAGGAGAGCAGCCCGGCCAAAGCCAAGCACAAAGGCTCCATGTGGGGCTACAGAAACACAGGGTGCAGCTTTGGGCTCGGAATGGCTTCCCGGGAGCAGGAGAGGCACAGCCCGGCCACACACAGCAGGGCTGGGCAGGGGAGCCCTGGAGCCCCTGCCCAGCACAGGGAGGGCCCTTGCCCCTCTCCCCTGTGCACACCGTGGCTGGGGCTGTCACACTGTCCCCACAGCCCCGGGTGCCAAACCCACATTCCCACTGACATTTTCCGTGCTCACTCACTGCATCAGGAGGGTATTTATAGAAGTTTCAGCAAAAGCAATTCAGACACTTCCCAAAAGCAGGCTGGGGAAAAACAAGGCAGCTTGGCCAAAGCTGTACATTTTTCCAGCTTTGAGTGAGGGATTGAAGAGCTGATCAACCTCCCAGCTCCAGGCTGGAGCCCAGCACTCCAGACCTTCATCTGCCAAGCCACAGTGGGTGCTGCTTGGGGCCCAGCAAGTGTTTCCTGCATCTCCAGTCCCAGCATTTCTCAGCTGAAATCTTGGGGTTATTCTCAACAACCCTATGAAAGCATTTCCCAGAGGAGCTGTGCTACCCCACCCCTGGAAGTGTTCAAGGCCAGGCTGGACGATCAGGAGCAGCCTGGGACAGTGGAAGGTGGCCCTGCTCATGGCAGGGGTGGGACTGGATGAGCTTTAAGGTTCCAGGTTCTGTGACCACGGTGACTGTGGGATTTGCCTCCAAGGCATTACCTGAGACAGGCAAGCAGGAGAAACGCCAAGGCTGCTCAGCCATACAAGAGAACTGGCACCAGGGAGAGGTGGGCTGCACACCCCAGCTCCCAGCCTCCTGAATGGATCTGCTCTGCAGCCCCAGCAGCCCCTCGGCACCACCACCCTGTGCAGCAGGGTGCCCGAATTAAATGGGTCCCATCACAGCCCTCCCTCCTCCTCCTCCTGAGCTGAAGCCATCTGCGGTTCACAGCTCGAGCTGATCCAGCAGCCTCGGCTCTCCCACAGCCTGCAGAGAAATCAGCACTTCTAGTGCCCGATCACCCAACCTACTTCTCACTCCTACTGCAGCCCGAGGGTGCTGAGGTGACAGGAGCCGGGGGAGCACGCCCGGGGGTGTCACCCCCACCCGGCACCCATCAGCCAAGTCCCCCCGCTCATCCCACTGCTTGCACAGAGGACAGCCCCCTCAGCTGGCACAGAACGAGCAACGCACGGCTGGATGCACCTGAGGAGGTTCTCCAGGACCCCTGGAGCAAGGCAGGGCTTCTGACACCCTTCTGAGGCAGGAGCCCAGGTCGGGTGAGGGCAGGTGTGTGTCTCCTCTCGCTGAGACACAGCTGTGGGAGCAAACAGGGGCCTGCCGCTCCGAAGGACAGAGAGCTGCCACCTCAGCCTCACATCTTAATCACAAGATCACTCCATTTCCATGGAAACGGCAGAATTAGAGACTTCAACGGAACGACAATTACCCACATTGGGAATTCAAGTATTAAACCTGCCACACTCCTGTCCCCAGGGCCAGGAGAGGAGACAGCACTTGCCCACACCACTGCTCTGTGCCTGGCCCCAGCACCGCGGCCAGCCACACTCAGCGCTGGCTCCTGCTTCCTGCAGCAGCCAGCTGGGTTTCCAGAGAGCCTCCCGTGCCAGCACACAGGGGATGGAGCTCAGGACTCAGGGGGCTCAGTCTGCCCGTCTGCCAGCAGCTGATCCTGGAGCACACAGCAGTGCTGCTGACCAGGGCTTCCCCAGGGCCCCAGCAGCAGGACAAGGCTTCACGTGCCCAGAGTCACTCAGGGAACGGGGGCATGGCTCAGGCCCCGTGCCCAGGGCAGGTAGGCCTTTCCTGGCACAGCCCTGAGCCGCAGGGCTCTGCTCAGCCCAGGACAGAGGAGCCCAGGTGCTGATGGCCGTCACGGGCACCCCGTCCCACCCCACGCTCGTCACGCCACGTGCAGCCACCATCCTGTCCCAAAGCAAAGCTGCCAGGACCTGGCAGCACCGCGGGACTGCCCGGGCTCGTCTCTTGGGTTTGCAGAGCGTTCATGCAACCTGCGACCCTGGGAGCAGCAGCAAAGCTGCTGAGGTGGGTGGGGAGCCCCCGAGCCCAGGACGCCCGCAGCTAACACAGACACACCTCCCAGAAGAGGAGAGAAGAGCTGCCCCTCTGCCTTCTCTCCAGACACCTCCACTTTGAGAGGTCACTGCCCCAAATCCCCTCCAGGTGCTCCATGCCCTGGCCCTGCTGTGGTCAGCAGGATCATCAGCTGAAGGGCCCAGACCTCCCCCGGCTGTTACACTCAATCCAAGGACTGAGATTGCTCAGCCCAGCTCTGATCATCACCACCACACAGAGCAACAGTCAGACAGAGGGTAATGTGCTGATGGAGAGGAGTTTTCCTTGGCACGTGCACTCCACTGCCCTGCCTGTGCCTGGAAGACAGTGGACACTGGGCCAGGAGCCACACTCCTGCCGTGACTGCAGACACACTCCTAGAGCCCCTCCTGCAGCTCTGCATACTGACGTCCAACCTCAAGGAAAGCAACTTCCCACCCACAGAAAATCCAACCTGGCTCTGAGAGCCCAGACTGGGCAGCTGGAAGGATGGCATCGACACTGGGGCCTGAGGGACACAGCAAGTGCCTGCTCCAGCAGGAGCCCACGTGCAGCCAGCCCCACCTCAGGCTGGAAAGGCTGCAGGGCTGAAAATACAGCTGCAGCTGATCTCCCACCAAAGCAGGGTGTGCTGCAGGCCACAGTCTCCTGCAGCCTCTGGGGAGAACTTCCTGGGGCACAGCTGCACACAGCTGCACACAGCTGCACACAGCTGCACAGCTGTACAGACATGCACCAGCAGGGAAGAGCCCCTGGGACCTCTGATGCATCCTGAGCCCGTGAGCAGCCTGCACCCTGCACCCTGCAGTCACCCTGCAGTCACCCTGCATTCACCCTGCAGTCACCCTGCAGTCACCCTGCACCCACCCTGCACCCACCCTGCAGTCACCCACCCGAGCTCCCCGTGTCACAGGCAGCCCTGCTGCTGCTCCATGTCACACATGGCACGGGGAGCTGCTGAGGAGGGGACACTGCAGGACACCCAGCAAGGCCACACTGACCCAGGCTGGTGCTGGGACCCCACGGCACAACCAGAGCCCTCAGTCTGCCCCTGCAGGGCTGGGGCTGCCATGCCAGCACAGCGACTCAGGGGCAGGGCCAGCAGCACAGGAGGCTGTGGCTGAGTCACGGCGTGGCCGTGACTCACCCTGGACACAGCTGAGGCCAGCACAGGCAGCCAGACAGCTCCACTGCAGCTCTGCTCTCACTGCTCTGCTGCCAGCACTCACAGCCACAGCAGCTCCACTGCAGCTCTGCTCTCACTGCTGCTGCTGCTGTCAGCACTCACAGCCACTGCAGCTCCACTGCAGCTCTGCTCTCACTGCTGCTGCTGCCAGCACTCACAGCCACAGCAGCTCCACTGCAGCTCCACTGCAGCTCTGCTCTCACTGCTGCTGCTGCTGTCAGCACTCACAGCCACTGCAGCTCCACTGCAGCTCTGCTCTCACTGCTGCTGCTGCCAGCACTCACAGCCACAGCAGCTCCACTGCAGCTCCACTGCAGCTCTGCTCTCACTGCTGCTGCCAGCACTCACAGCCACAGCAGCTCCACAGCAGCTCCACTGCAGCTCTGCTCTCACTGCTGCTGCTGCCAGCACTCACAGCCACAGCAGCTCCACTGCAGCTCCACTGCAGCTCTGCTCCCACTGCTGCTGCTGCCAGCACTTACAGCCACAGCAGCTCCACTGCAGCTCTGCTCTCACTGCTGCTGCCAGCACTCACAGCCACAGCAGCTCCACTGCAGCTCTGCTCTCACTGCTGCTGCCAGCACACACAGCCACAGCAGCTCCACTGCAGCTCTGCTCTCACTGCTGCTGCTGCCAGCACACACAGCCACAGCAGCTCCACTGCAGCTCCACTGCAGCTCTGCTCTCACTGCTGCTGCCAGCACTCACAGCCACAGCAGCTCCACTGCAGCTCTGCTCTCACTGCTGCTGCTGCTGCCAGCACACACAGCCACAGCAGCTCCACTGCAGCTCTGCTCTCAGTGCTGCTGCTGCCAGCACAGCCACAGCAGCTCCACTGCAGCTCTGCTCTCACTGCTGCTGCTGCCAGCAGCTCCACATGCACTTGGCCAGGGCACAGGGACATGTCTTTCAGTCAGGGGGACTGAGGGGACCAGACCTGCCCTATCCCTCTGAACACTGACCCTCCTCACCTGGAGAAAGCTGCTTAGCACCTACTTCAGCCATAAAGTAACCCAAATTCCCAGTAGCTGCACTTGTTTTACTGTGCCATCTAAATCTGGCAGCGCTGCTGCACTCTGGGAGCAGCAGAAGTAGCTCAAGGAGAGGAAGGGATGCTGCAGCAGGGCCAGTGCTGTGAGGATCCCACCAGACGCAGCCATGGGCACACTGGGAGCCAGGGACAAGGGGGAGCAGCAGCAGGACCCACCACCTGGAGGGGAAAGCAGGGCAAGCCGGGTTTTCCCAGAGCAGCTGGGGCTGAGCCATCCCTGCAAGTGTCCAAGACCAGGCTGGACACGGCTTGGAGCAACCTGGTCGAGTGGAAAGTGTCCCTGACCATGGCAAGGGGGTAGAATGGAAGGGGATGTAAGGCCCCTTCCAACCCAAACCCTTCCAGGATTCTAAGCCCCAGGTCAGGGCTTTTGCTGTGGTTTGTGTTTTTACACTCCCATAATAATTGATCAGACAGCCCAAATGCCAACACTTCACAAACACACCAGGACAACAACTTGGCGAAAACTCCTGAACCTGCCCGGAGGCAAGTGACATCCAAACTGCCCAGAAAAGGGCAAGAAGTAGGAAAAAAGAGGAGGAAACAGATGTCAATAAGATTTTGAACACAGGAAGCATCAAAAATGGAGTAGGAAGCTGAAGGCTTCAGGAAAAGGAGGCTGTAACAATGCAGAGAGCAGCAGGAAGCGCTGAGAGGAGACAGAGCTGGGCAGGGGCACAGAGCCCCCGGGGCAGGGGTCTGCTGGCCCACACTGACTGCACCACAGGCACCACACAAACACTCAGGAAGAGCAAACAGGCAAATGCAGAATGGCAAAACCATTAGCAGAAGCAATTTTCAAAATGTCATTAAAAAACCTAACTTTCATGTAAAGGCACAAACAACCTGAATACAATGGTGTGAGGAAGAGTGAGCTCACACTCCTGCTGATGCTGATTTTCAATAAATATTGAAATAACAGAGACTTTCAGGAATGGCTGGAACAGAGCAAAGTGACCTCACTGCCCCATCAGCTCTGGCTGACACCAGTCCCTGGGGGGAACCCCCAAACCCAGCAGCCCTCACTGACATCAGCCTCTGGGAGGGACAGAGCCAATGGAACTGGGTGTTTGCAAACAGCAATTCATGTCACAGCTGATTGCACTGCTCCAGGTGGTTCAGGTGCTGCTGACACAGGGTTTGACTGAACAACCTTGAAGATTTTGCAGCCCAAAGTGAGCCATGGCTCCATGACACAAATAACTCTTCCCATGTTTCCATGATCATGTAACCCATTCCCATACAGCATTCCCTCTAAAAACCATCACTTTGCTAAGACATTTATGGTAAACACAGCAGGGCCAGGCTCAGAAGAGCCAGAGACCCACACCAACAGGTAAGAGGGTTCCAGTGACACCTGGAGCCTTAGCAATGATGTTGGGAAGCTTCAGACAGCTGGGAAAACATTCTACCTGTGCCAGCCCTAAGAGAGGTGACATGGCAGATGCCAGGAGTGCCAGGACAGTCACACCCCAGCCCCAAAGCACAGGCCACGTCCTTGTGGGGCTGTTTCCAGTACGGGAGAAATGAAGGGTGACAGGAACCATCATTCACATCATCCACCAGCTGCCTTTGCTGAGCACCAGAGCTCCAACACACTGACCACAGATGACCTTTAAGGCTCCTCCCAACCCAAACCACTCTGGACTTTATAAAAAAGAGCAGCCAGCAGAGAAAGGAACTGGATTTACAGCTCATGGGACTGTGGCTGGGTCAAGTGGGAGCACACTGCCTATAATCTAAGGATTTTCATTTCAAGAACACTGGGTAAGGAAGAGCCATAAAATTACTTGAAGACCACACAAAGTGAACTCATGAAGAGACTTTTAAAGAGCATTATGCCATTTACTTCCCAAAAAGAACATCAAGAGATAATTGATGATAAAGTAACAGTAAACTTCTCAGGGAATAGCATTCAGGTAACAAAGTTTTATTTAGTCCAAGGTAAAAGAAACAAGAGAGAAAATGAACTTTAAAACAGATGAATGTAAATGGGGAATTAAACGAGAGCAATCAGCAGCTGGAGGAATCAATGACTGGCAGAACCCCTGAGGAAGCAGCAGCTGGGCTCCTTCAGTCCTTGCCCCAGGAGGGGGTGAGGATCCCCCGGAATGGGGATCCAGGACCTCTGCAGCCTGCCTGGATGGCAGTGTGACACTGAGCAGGGGATCACAGCACTGCTTACAACTCATGATCCACGGCCAGTAACGGAAGAGATGCTCCAGTACCCAAGTCTGTGTTTGAAACCAAACCCCACAAACCCCCCCGAGCCTGCAAAGCAGCTGACACAGCACAACACAGTTTGTGATCAGGCATTTTCTCCTCCAGGAGGAATATCTTGGTCTCCCCCCTCACCTCTCACCACTGTGCAACCCCCTCCCCAAAAATCCACTCCCAGCCCTGCACAGGGGCTGGGCACCTCCTCCCACTTCTCACCTGGACCAGGCCAGGAGAAGCTTTGTGCTCCATTTTCTCTCAGACTCTCTCCAGCCCCATTTCCAGGTCTGGCAGAGCACTGAGCTGACCCTCTGAGGGAGGTGATGGAGCAGGCAGAGCAGCACAGGCTGTCCACCAGCTCAGTCTGTGGGAGGAGGGACAGCAAGCTGCCAGCCCCCACCAGGGCAGGACTGGCTCCCCATCCCTGCAGGTGCTCCAGGCCAGGCTGGACAGGACCTGGGGCAACCTGGGCCAGTGCACGGCGCCTTGGCCAGGGCAGGGTGGAACTGGATGAGCTTCAAGGCCCCTTCAACCCAAACCACTGTGGAATTCTATGATCACCCAACTCCATAGGCAAGATCTTACTGGAAGCAAGTCCACAAGGAAAAAAGAAAAAGAGAGAAAAGATTACAAAAATCTGTTGGGCCCCTGAAGCAGCAGTGATGGGGCACACAGAAATCACCCCAGAGGAAACCAGTGTGGTAGGAGACCAACCTGGCTCACCCAAGCTCCAAACTGGGCTTGGCATGAGAAGGCATGCACAGGGAAACTGAAATGAGGTCAGATTAATAAGGATAAATATCAAGGAGTGGCAGCAGCAGCCAGAGCTGCACATGGAGTGAGAGGTGACCAGTGACAAGCAGCAAACCCCAGGCACATCAGGGACCAGCACAGGGACACAGGAAAGCCTGGCTGTGCCACAGCAGACAGAAAACACTGAGCAGTGATGCTGAGGACAGGGGAGGTTCAAAGCTCCTTGTGTAAGTTCCACAACTAAGAGCAAAGAGGAGGCCAGCACAGGCAGAGCCCGCAGAACTCAGCAGCACCTCCAGTGAAAAACACAATTTCTGACATTTTACGTGGGCAGATGGTGACAGACCAAGGGGTGACAGTTCTAAACTAAAGGAGGAGATTTAGATTAGACATTGGGGTTAAATTGTTCCTGTCAGAGGGTGCCCAGAGCAGCTGTGGCTGCCCCATCCCCGAGGTGTTGAAGTGTCCCAGGCCAGGCTGGGCGGGCTCGGGGCAGCTGGGCCAGGGGAGCTGCCCCAGCCTGCACGGCACAGCTGACCTGGAACCACAGCCAGGGCAGGGCCTCGCACCTGGCCTTGCTGCACTTCACGAGGATCCCACGGGCCACTCCTGTCAGTGTCCCTCTGGATCCACCCCTGCCCTCCAGGCTCCCACCTGCACCCCTGGCTTGGTGTCCCCAAGGGTGCACTCAGTGCCACTGCCAGCAATGAACACACTAACCAGTACTGCTCCCAGTGCAGACCTGGGGAGGACAGCACTCATTACTGCTTTCCATCTGGCCACTGCCCATAACCCTTTGGATGTGGCCATCTATGCAACTGCTCCCCATCCACCAGTCCAGCACCAAAGCCAGCTCTCTGGGTCCTCTCCAGTCTCCTGGGAAGGTGCCTGATGTCACTGATGCCTTTGCTTCCCAGGAGGACAGATATCCCCACCTCAGGATCCCCCACTGCTCTTTTCTGTCTCACCAGGGCACTGCACAAGGTCATTCTTGCCTCACCTGCAGATTCTGGGCTCTTCTGGACCCTGCAGCTCCTCTCTCAGCAGCCAAACTGGCCACAACATCCTGTCCTCATTGATCCCAGCAATTCTTTTATCCTCTTTGCTCTCCTGCTGCTTCTCTACAGCTCCTTTCAGCAGCCTCAGACAGACTGTCCTCACTCTCCACCTCCAGTGTTGCTGTTTTTCGGGTGTCTCACATGGCTCTGCCCATAGCACCTTCTCCTCTCCTTCCACGCTTCCTCCAGCCAGCCTTTACTGTAACGCCATCCCTCAGCTCTGTGTGATGATTCATAGTTCTGCTTTTCTATTCCTGGACTGTCTCCTGTCCAAAATGAAGCCTCAGCTTCTTTTCCCCTCCAGCATTTCAAGTGTGCACCCACAAGCTCAAGGTGCACATGATTAAAGAGCTGCTGCTAATCCCAGCTCTGTCCCATCTCCCCCAAGCCCTTGCTGCACAGGGACCAGGGACGTCACTCAGACCTGTCTGGGACTCAGGACATGACTCAGACAGTGAGAGTTCACAGATTCTGCTTTCCCTCTCCTCACTGCTCACCCTGCCTGTCCCCAAAGCCTGCACAGCTACACGGGCTCCAGCCCCTGAGAGCTCCTTGTCCTCTGCCAAAGGCCACAGCGTCCACTCTGCACTGACCACCACTGCCCCTTTCCCCAGAGGTGCCTGTAACCCACAAACCCTGCCTCACCCCTCTGCAGCTGCAGCACTGCTGCTGCTGGAGTTACTTCCCTAAGCTCTCTTCAGCAGCATTCTCCCTCTGAGCCCCCTCTGGGCCCTCCTCTTCTGTCACATCAGCTGGGAGCTGTGAGTCTTCTCCAGAACAACCATCCTCCCTCCACTGCCTCCTCCAAACCCTGCCAAAAGCTGAATTGCAGCAAACACTTCCCTGACTCCTCTCTTTGTGCTCCATGTTGGAAAGCTCTGTGTACACCACCTGAAATCGCTTTATTCTCCTCTCCCAAAGAGCCCCTCAAAGCTCCCCAAGCTGCCCACCAGCCACAGCCAGTTACCCCAGGTGAGGCAGCTGCCCCTCAGCACCCACAGGTGCCCAGAGCAGGAGCAGGAGCAGGAGCACTGAGCCCTGGGCTGCAGCCCCAGCGGGATCCCAGCTGTGGCACAGAGCCCCGGGCTGGGGAGGATTTCATCACAGATCACAGGCCAGAGCCAGATCTCACTCCTGACCCCGGGCAGGAGCTCCCCAGTGACTCAGAGCCAGCGCAGATGCAGCCCCACTGCAGCCAGACACACGGACAGATGCAGGCTTCCCTTTCCCTCTGCATGCCAGAGCTGGGGTGCTCTGCTCTGTCTGGAAATCTGTTTCCTCAAGATCTGTGGGAATTCAGAAGCAGCAGGGTTTGGTTGTAATTGGACAGCAGGTCTGAAAGTCACTGAGGCAGGAGAGCTGAGCGGGCATGCAACAGGTCTTAGCCACACAAACCTCCTTCCAGTTGGGAAGCAGCTGAAATTATCTTAATTTTTACCTTTCCTGCCCCAGAAGATCTCTTGCACTCACTACATCACTTCAGGAAACTCACCTGAACAGGCACCAGGGGACCTGTGCTCCCAGTGCTGCCAGAGCTGAGCAGGCAGCAGGGATGAGGTGCCAGGTGTCTGTCCCATGAGGGGCAGGAACACAACGGGCACGGATTCCCAGCCCCTGCCGTGCTGCACGGCGAGACAACGACTTGCAGGGAGTCTTGGAGAGGAATTTTAAAAAAGAATCCGATGCCAAAGCAGGGAGGTGGGATCACAAGGAGAAAAGGCCTCCTCCTGACAGGAGGGATGTGGTAAGAGCACCAGGGTATTTCAGTGGCAGAGCTCTGAGCACTCTGGGCAGCTCTCACATGCCCCATCTCGCAGCAGCCAGGCTCCTGTGCAGCCCCCCAGCCCACAGCTGCTCCTGCACTGCCTGCTCCCAGCTGCACCCAACGCCCCCGGCAGGACCAGCCCATGTCAGCCAGCCCAGCTGGAAACAGGCTGGGACCAGAGAGACACCATCTACATCTAAACCGGCCACCCAAGTCAAACAGAAGTGCCATCACTAGCTGGGAACAAGCAGCCTGGATGCACCCAGGCCTTACATTCCCATTTCAGCAGACTCAGAGGAGGGCAGAGCCAGCAGTGCCCACCACTGGAAGCTGTCCATGCAGAAAGCAGACCTGCTCTGTCAGGAGCTTTGGGGAAGCTCCTGAAAGCCAATGGCAGAGGAATGACTCACAGTGAGCTGCACAAAGCTGGCCCCACTCGCTCTGCTCCCACTGGGTACCCCAGCACAGCCAGGGCAGGGCTGGGGACAGTCACTGCTGTCCTGTCCTGACAGAGCCCAGGCCAGCAGGACATCCCTGCTTGGAGCAATGTCAGTGCAGAGCATCCCTAAACTGGAGAAGGCTCTGTGCAACCCAGCGTGAAACTCCTGAGAAACCTGCAGTTTATGTTGGGACACGAGTCACGCTGGGACTTCCCACACCAGGAGTGCTGGGACAGCAGAGAGCCCCAAGGACTGACCACTGGTGCCCTGCCCCAAGGACTGACCACAGCCCCAAGGACTGACCACTGGTGCCCTGCCCCAAGGACTGACCATTGCTGTACTGCCCCAAGGACTGACCACAGCCCCAAGGACTGACCATTGCTGTACTGCCCCAAGGACTGACCACAGCCCCAAGGACTAACCATTGCTGTACTGCCCCAAGGACTGACCACAGCCCCAAGGACTAACCATTGCTGTACTGCCCCAAGGACTGACCACAGCCCCAAGGACTGACCACTGGTGCCCTGCCCCAAGGACTGACCACAGCCCCAAGGACTGACCATTGCTGTACTGCCCCAAGGACTGACCATTGCCCCAAGGACTGACCACTGGTGCCCTGCCCCAAGGACTGACCACTGCCCCAAGGACTGACCACTGCCCCAAGGACTGACCATTGGTGCCCTGCCCCAAGGACTGACCATTGCTGTACTGCCCCAAGGAGTGAGCACTGCCCCAAGGACTGACCATTGCTGTACTGCCCCAAGGAGTGGCACTGACTGAGCACAGCGAGCACGGGAGCCTCTGGCCGAGCCCAGCGTGTCTGTCCCCAGCAGGCAGTGCTGCAGCTGCTGCCACGCTCAGGAGCTGGGCACAGGAGCTCAGCTCGGGCGGGCTGCAGCTCCTCCCGCTGCCCAGCGTGCCCCTGTCCCAGCCCAGGCAGCTGGGACTGCCTGAGCCAAGCCCAGCACGTGCCTGGCTGCTGCCAGAGCCCCTGGTCACAGGGAGGGGCAGCTGCAGCTGCCAAGTGGAAGAGCTGCCCTGCCCCTGCCCGCAGCAACCATGCTTGGATTGGATCAAGGGACCTGAAACTGCAGCCACAGAGACTCCCCATTCTCTCCCGACCCCAGTTCCAAATCCTGCTCTTCCCCCTTGTACCTTCACATCCCCAGACCTTCCTCTTCAGCCACAGTACTGAGTGCTTGCTCCCAGAGCACCAGGAGCCTTCACCTGCCCCAGCACAGCACCTACAAGTGCATCCTGCTCAGCTCCAGCCATCAGGACCCTCCTCCACCCCTCCTGCTGCAGCTTCACCACCTCTCCCAGCTCCTGTCCACCAGGGCATAGCAATGCTCTGATTCCTCCCCAGGACCCGATTCTCCATCTGTAAGCCTGGCAAGGTGAGAACTGCACCTGGCAAAGACGCCTCTGGAAGACTCGGAGTCCAGATGACTTGGGCCACAACATAAAACTAGATAAAAGTAAGAGGAGTATTTGTTCACGCCTGTTAAAGGCTCCTTCAGCTGTGCTCTGGCTCTTGCCCATCACTCCTGGGGGTTCAGAGTCTCCTGCCACATCAGAATCTGCTGCAGGACCCTGCCCAGGCAGATCCTCACGCCAGGCAGGACACAGGCAGGGCTGGGGCCCCAGGGCTCCCCTGGCCAGCAGGCAGGGCAGCCCAGGAAGCACTCCCAGTGCCCTTAGGAGCCTCTCTGGGATCAGCCCTGAGACAAGCAGAGTGCAAGGTCAGAGCAGGAGCCCTCTGTCTGCAGCCAGGCTGGGATGCTCACCTGGACAAGAGAAGGCTCCACAGCTCAGAGCCCCTTCCAGGCCCTACAGAGGCTCCAGGAGAGCCAGAGAGGGACTGGGGATAAGGGACTGCAGTGACAGCACAAGGGGCCATGGCTTCCCACGACAGGGAGGCAGGGTTGGGTACTGCTTAGATGGGATATGGGGAAGACATTTTTCCTTGTGAGGGTGGTGAAGCCCTGCCACCAGCTGCCCAGAGGAGTGGCTGCCCCACTCCTGGAAGTGCTCAAGGCCATACTGGTGGAACTTGGGGCAACTGGTCTAGTGGAAGGTGTCCCTGCCCAGGGCAGGGCGTGGAACAAGATGGTCTGTAACCCAAACCATTGTCTGGTTCTATGATTTACCCAACTTCCCATTTTGTGCTCTTTTAACTTAACTTCCAGCACATCTGGAGACCACAGTGCCAGAGGAACTTGCCCTGAGCACAGGGGTGACACAGCAGGAGCCCCCCAGCTGCCCAGGAGCAGGGATGTGCCTCTGGGGTGTGCAGCTCCCCCACGGCACCCCAGCACCAAACCTGGGCTTCCCCAGCCCTGGGGAGCTCACAGGCACACACAGACAGGGCACTTTTCTGCAGAGCTCATGGAATCAGCAGGAAAAAGCTGGCTAAGCAGAATGCTCTCCTTCCCAAAGGGTGTAATTTACTGGGGGCTGATTCAGCAGAGAGAAGCCACGGCCAGCCCGGCGTGCAGCCTGGCACTGAGGCACTGGGGGCTCCCCAGCCTGGCACTGGGGGCTCCCCCAGCCTGGCACTGTGGCACTGGGGGCTCCCCAGCCTGGCACTGGGGGCTCCAGCCAGGGGGGCCCTCATCTTCCTCCAGAAGATCCTGCATCAGTGCAGCTCCTGCCTCAGTTTGCTTTGTGAATCAGCACAGGAAGCAGCAGTCAGCTTCAAGAGACATTGGGAAAGGATGGAGCATGGAGCTGGAAGACTTGTGCTGGAACTGAACAGAATGATGAAGTTCAGCCAATTTAACTAATGAGAAAGAGACAGCAAAGTGGCCTCAGCAACTGGTACAAGTGCCCTTAAACATGAAAATGTCCAGGATCAAAGCAGTCCTTCCTAAGAGAGAAACGCAGAAAATACCCAGGATGTTGGAGACGCCAACATGTGGCTGGAAAAGCCACAGCAATTATTGACAGCAAGACAGTTTATGATGGAGTAAACTCCTGAGGCAGAGGCCCAGGTCTGTATCTCCACCAGGGCTTAACCAGAGGCCTTATTATCCAAGGCTAACATCCTGGGATGGGCTATTTACACTCCCCAATGGTCCGTGCTGGCCTCACAGGCAGCCACCAGCCAGGCCCTGCAGTGACACAGAGCCAGCAGCGGGGCAGCCCCTGCCCAGAACAGCAGATGGGGAGGTCAGGGACATCCAGGCTGCTCCCAGCCACCACTGACATTCTGCAGGGCTTCCCTCATCCCACACCTCTGCCAAGCAGCAACAGCTGGAAACTGTAGAGGAGAGCTTTCCCAAACTAACCCTGCTTCTCAAACTGCACAGAGGAACCCACAGGGGCCTAGAGGCAGGTGGGACAGGTGAGGAAGGACAGTGAAGGGAAAAAACACCTGCTCCAGGCAAAGCTGATTGCAGAGAGATTCCTGGTCCTGCTCCCTGGACACCACGTCCTCACCATGGCTCAAACCCTCTCCAAGTTTTCCCAGAGAGCTGAGCTTTAGGGGGGCTGCAAGCCATGTGCACAACCACAAACATTAGAATAAAATTTCCTGGCAAAAGCTCTGTTGAGGGAATCTCACCTTCTTCCTATCTCCCTCCTGCCTTCACCACTTCACACACCCAGAAGACCTCTGTGTAACCATCTCCTCAGCCCCACTATTCCCCCTTGCTGTGCTGTCTCTCCCAGCTGCCCATGGATCCATGCTGGTTCTGTGCTGCTCACAGCCTGTCCTGCACGTCCCTCAGGTACCCCCTGCACCAGAGACACTGCCCGTGCTCCTCACACTCACATTCTGGTCACTGCTCAGAGGTCATTTCTAGGAGAGAAACTAAGCACTGTGCAGCTACTGCTCTAATTACAAACTCCATTACTACAGCTCTGTCTGCAGCCCGTCCCAGAGTCACGACGATGGAGGTCACATCTACTGTGAGCAGGGCTGCACCAGCCCCAGGTTGGTATCATTTTGCTTTATGCAGATATGAAATCTTTTATAGAACTCAGCAGCTTGCAGCAGTCTCCTCAACTTGGCAAGGAAAGCAGCCTGGGATGAGGGAATCGCTTTTTGCAAGCCCCCTGAAAATCTGTCCAAATTTGGTGGTTAGAAACTACCAAAAACCTCCAGGTCCTGCCTGTGATGCAGCTGATGCTGGCGAGCAGCCCACCCTATCATCTCCCCCAGCCCCAGTGCCCCTCAGCCCCTCTGCCCCCACGGCCTCCAAATAAAGCTCCAGCCAAGGAGGAGATGAAAACAGAGCACATTTCCCTTTCCCCCCACAGCGGCACCACCGACGCCGACCCACGAGCAGGCACAGCTGGCCCCCACCCCATCGTGGGCTCCAAACTTCTCAGGAAGGGCTTGTTCCCCAAGCCTGGGGGGCTGGCAGGGCTCTGGCTGCAGCAGCCCCCCAGCACCCACTCCCCTCCCCTCCGTGGCAGAGCCACAGTGTCACAGACACCCCATTCTGTCACCCCCCGGTTCTGTACAGCTCTGCCAACGCCCCTGACTCCGCTGCTGCCACAGTGACACCCGTGTGGGGCCAGCCCTGCAGGGACACTGGCAGCCCTGGCCTGGCAGAGGGTGGGCACTTGGACCCCCTGCCCCTGCTGCCTTCGACTTCCCCCTTCAAAAATGAAGGAATTGCCTACAGGAAAGGAATCAGGCAGGAGGATGTGAGCAAGTCTTGCAAGTTTTAGGAAATTGAATTTGGGGTTTCACTGGCAACTTCTGTCATGGATTTTTGGACCATGAACCATCGTTCCAGTCGCCAACTCTGACCTTCAGACCAGGAACATCAACAAACAAAATCTTCTCCAAGACATTTCTGTATCAAGCCTCAAACCTGCAATTTAGAAGGAAATTCCCTTCCAGATCAAGGCACTCCACGGAATGATAACATCTCCAGCAAGGCTCCTGCAGCCGTTAATTAACCCCGTGAACTCACTGACACACACCTGGTAACGGGTCACAGGTCGCTGCGCACGTTTCTGCAGGAGCAGGATCCATCCCCGCGCCCCGCAGCTACTAAGGGACAAGGAGTCTGTGGGATTGCTGCTCAGAGGCTCAGAGGAGGCAGGATGGGGCTATGGCTCGAGCAGGCAAAGCCCCGAGGAGCCCCATGGCACAGGTGAGCCGTGCCAGCCCAGCCGGGTGCGGGCACCCTGAGCCCCGCCGGGGCGGCACAGGCGGGGCTGTGGGAGCCCCGGCCCGCAGCGGCACGCTGAGGCGGGGGGTGTGTGAGTGTGAGTGAGTGTGTGTCAGTGTGTGAGTGTGTGTGTGCGTTCACACCTTCCCGAGCAGCAGCAGGAGCGGAGCACGGGAGTTGCTAAGAGACGCGCGCCTCCCACCGCCTGCCCAGCACCCACCGCCGGCCCGGAGCCTGCAGGGACGGGGACAGGGATGGGGATGGGGACAGGGACAGTGACAGGGACAGGGACACGGGGCCCAGAGCCTGCAGGGACAGGGACAGGGACAGGGACAGGGACAGAGACACAGGGCCAGAACCTGCAGGGACCGGGACGGGGATGGGGACGGGGACAGGGACACGGGGCAGGGTCACGGGGCAGGGACACGGGGCAGGGACACGGGACAGGGACAAGGAACAGGGACACGGGGCTCAGAGCCCTGCACAGGGACAGGGACAGGGACATGGGGCAGTGACATGGGGCTCCCAGCCCTGCACAGGGACACAGGGTAGGACACGGGGCAGGGACACAGGGACAGGGACACGGGCCCAGCGTGGCTCTGCCCACAGAGGGGACCCTGGCAGCACCCCAGGCACAGCCCCGGCGCGGCTCGGCTGGCGGCTCCTCCGTCCCACAGCGCAGGAACCACACGAGATCAGACCATGCCACCAGTGACCGCGGGCTGCCAGCGCTGCTGTCACCCAGCACAACCAAGGAGAGCTGCAGGAGCCCACGGCAGTGGGCACAGCACAGCTCTCCCCCAGCAGCCCACTGGGGCTCCCCAGCTGAGCCACTGCCACGGCTGTGCCAGCCTGTGCTCCCACCCATCTCCACCCCAACTGGGTCCCTTGGCTCTCCTCCAAGCCCATCAACCCCACAGCTTTCTGTGGCTGAACACCTCCACAGAGCTGGAAAGGCCCCTCCAGCACCGGCCCCGGCTTTTACATCCTCCCTGTCTTAACCCCACTGAGTGTCCTTTGTCCTTGCACCACAGGTCAATAAAACAAATTCTGTCATTTACATTCCCCCAGCCCAGGCAACCTTTCAGTCCATCTTCCTTTTCTGCTTTCCACAGAAACCCAGAAGGACCAAAGTGGGATGCAGGCCTCTGGAGAAGCTCCCAGGCTGCTGCTCCCATGCAGCATCACCATGGCGGCCAGCACTCCCCAAAACCACCTCGCGTGCCCCTGCGGTGACATTCCCGGCATGAGGCAGCAGGAACGGAGCTGAGCACACTGCCACCAAGCTGGGACAGCAAACCCAGGGCAGGGGGTCCCCAGGCTGGGGATGCAGCCCATGGTGGGCTTCAGCAGGGCACGACCGGCCTTCCCTGCGCCAGCGGCACCGCAGCCACTCGCCACCCTGGCTCCAGCTCCATCGCAGCCCCCCAAATCCCAGCCCCCAAATCCATCCCAGCCCCTCGGCTCCATCCCAGTGACCCTTCATCCCAGCCCCCAAATCCATCCCAGACCCTCGGCTCCATCCCAGCACCGCAAATCCATCACAGCCCCCAAATCCATCCCAGACCCTCGGCTCCATCCCAGGGCTCCCTTCATCCCAGCCCCCCAATTCCATCGCAGCCCCTAGGCTCCATCCCAGTCCCTCGGCTCCGTTCCAGTGCCCCCTTCATCGCAGCCCCCAAATCCCAGCCCCCAAATCCATCCCAGCCCCTCGGCTCCATCCCAGCCCCGCAAATCCATCGCAGCCCCCAAATCCATTGCAGCCCCTCGGTTCCATTCCAGTGCCCCCTTCATCGCAGCCCCCCAAATCCATCCCAGACCGTCGGGTCCATCCCAGCCCTCGGCTCCATCGCAGCCCCCGGCTCCATCCCCCAATTCCACCGCAGCCCCCGGCTGCACCGCATTCCCCCAGCTCCTCTGCAGTTCCTCGCTGCATCCCTGCCCTCGCTGCCGGTCCCCGGGCTGCAGCTCTCCGCATTGCCAGCGTTCAGGGGCTCCGGCGGATGCCGCTCCCGCCCGCGCCGAGCACGGTGCCCCCGCCCGCGCCGGACCAGCGCCCGCCCCCGCCCGCCGCTGCCGGCAGAGGCCGCGGGCGGCGTCCCGGCCCTGCGCAGGCCCGGCCGCGACCACCAGCGCTGCGGGCCGGGCGGGCGGGCGGGCCGGCGGGGGCGGCTCTCGGCAGCCCCGCGGCTCTCTCCGAGCCCGCCCCGCGGCCCCGCTCGCCCGCCGCCGCCGCAGGGCCCGGCGCGATGCCGGTGCCGCCGCAGGGCCGGGCCGGGCCGCGGGCGGGCGGCGGCGGGGACAAAGGCGGCGGCGCGGCGGCCCGGCCCGGCCCGGTGCCGGTGCCCGGTGCCCGTGCCCGCTCGGTGCCCGGTGCCGGTGCTCACCCTCGATGGAGATGACGTGCTCGCGGATCTGGCTCTGCAGCGCCAGGTCCTCCACGCGCTCGATGAGGTCGTAGATGGCGTAGATGTTGGGGTGCACGGACTCGAAGCGGCCGATCTCGGCGCGGATCGCGGCCGAGTTGGAGAGCCCGAACTGCGGCGGGGGCGGCCCGCCGGGCTGCGGCCCCGAGGGCCCGGGCACGGGCACGGGCACCGGCCCGCCCGGCGCCGCCAGGCTCTGCTGCTGCCCGGGGCTCTGCCCGGCGCCGCCCGGGAAGTTCATCGCGGCGGCGGCAGGCCGGTCAGCGGCGCGGCGCTCCGGGCAGCCGCTGCATGGCCGCAGCCGCGTCCGTCCGCGGGTCCCCCGGGCTCCGCCGCCGCCCCCGCCCGCCTCCCGCTCCGCCCCGCCCCGCCCGCGTCAGCGGGACCGGCCCCCGGCGGGCGGGACGGGGCGGGCATGGGGGGCTGGGGGCACCGGGTCCGGAGGGGAGCGGGGACCGGGACCGGGACCGGGACGGGGAACTGGGACCGGGACCGGGAGGGGGAACTGGGACCGGGACCGGCCCCCGGCGGGCGGGAGCGGAGCGGGGCTGGGAGGGGGAGCGGGGCACCGGGGTCCGGAGAGGAGCGGGGGAACGGGGGGCCGACACCGGCACCGGGAGGGGAGCGGAGCACTGCCGCTGCCCGGTCCCGCCGCCGCCCCTGCCCGCCCGGCAGCACGGTGATGGGCACTCTGCCCCTGGCCGCCCGGAGACCCCCGTGCCAGCGCTGCACGGTACTGCCGCCGTTAATCGGCCCAAGGTCATTGATGAAGCTGTGGGACATGAGCGGCCCCAAGGAGCTCCCGGGTGCCCGCAGCTGCTGCCCCGCTGCCGTGGGGTCTCCTCCCCGGCCGCCCCCTGCCCACAGGCCGGCTGCGGCAGCTGCGCTGTGCTCGGCACGGGCTGCTCCGGTGATGGACGATGGAACTGCCCAGGGACCGCCGTGGTGACTGCCCAGCCGTCTCAGGGGATGCCCGCTGGGCAGGGACTGATCACATCCCTAAAACAGCTGGCACGGGTGACCTGGGGCACAGGGAGGCTCCAGCTGGACACAGGGCTGGCAGCACCATGGGAGCCGGTGGAGCTCGCTGGGGCATCACTGGGGATTAGCTGAACTCTTCCAAATGGCTGAGAAACACAAAAAAACCAGGATCATGGGCCCTGGCAGACTAAATGAGAAGGTGGGATTTGGGAGAGGAGAAGGATCAGAAAGGTGAGCAGCTGAGAGAGCCGAGATTGCAATGGATTTCTCCCTCGGTGCCACTGGGACCAGTCATGGTGGCAGCAATGCCCCGGTGCCAGGGGGCTCAGGGGGAGCGGGGGGCTGGTTCCCACCCTCTGCCCTTCTCTGGGTGATGCTGGGAAGGGCTGGAGGAGGAGGAAGACAAGGACGAAGATAGCAAGGAGGAAAAGGAGGAGGAGAGATCTCTGGGAAGTTTCTAAATGCCTCCGGGCTCCGGAATCCTCTGTGACTCGGCAGTGGGTGCCGCGGTGTGTGGGTGGGAGAAGCACCTCCCTGCCCTCTCCCCTCCCTCTTGTGCCCTTCCGGGATTCCTTGAGTGCATCCCAGCCGCCTCTGCCGTATCAGCAAACAACTGTTATGAGGGATTTCTGAAAGCATTTAGAAATTCCGTATCTGTTACAGCGCCTGTATGCGCCCCCCAGGTCTTTGAAAGATCTGTGAGTGGCAGTTCTGCTCAGCAGGAGCTTCCCTGAGTGTCCCAGGGGGTTACACCCGCATGGGCTCTGCAGGGCCACCCCCCCACCCCAGCACAACGGTGCCTGGCTGTGCAATGGCCTTTCTCCAGCCTGTTTTGTGTTTGGGTCTCTTAGTCCCTGCTCATGGCCTTTTTCTCCAGCTTCTATCATCATCATCATCACCACCATCATCATCACCACCATCATCCCAGAATGGTTTGGGTGGGAAGGGACTTTAAAGCCCACCCAGTTCCACCCCCTGCTGCAGACAGGGACATCTTCCACCCGACCAGGTCGCCCCACAGCCCCTCCAACCCATCCTTGAATATTTCCAGGAAAAGGGCAGCCTGTGCCAAGGCCTCACCACCCTCACAGGGAAGAACTTCTCCCCAGAACTGGAGCCTGGAGTGGTGCAGAGGTGCAGAGGGAGCGGAGCAAACAGATGGAGCTGGGGCTTAGCAAAGGGATGGGAAAACCCAGGAGAGAAGTTCAGTGTGCTGACGAGGCAGGAGAGGTGGGGGCTAGCCGAGGCTTTCAGGGCAAACATTCCCTCAGGATGGCCAACCCCCCGCCCTCGGCAGACACAGGCCACTTGGAGATGTAAACTGCTTTTCAGGATGGGTTTCACCCTCAGATCGTGAACTTTCTCTGCTCCATCTGCAGCACTTCCATCTGATGCTGCAGTTCGTGAGTGCCTAAACCAGTGCTGCTGCCACCTCCTCCTCCTCCTCCTCCTCCTCTTGCTGCCACCCCTGAGCAGCCACCCTGGCCCCTGTGTGCCCATGGCACAGGGTGCAGCAGGCTGGGTCCCACCCAAACCTGGCACCCGGCAGTGCCAGAGCCCCTGTGGGGCAGCAGGAGGGTCCCCAAGCCGACTGCCAGTGCCCCCCAGGATGCAGGGCTGGGGAGCAGCACCCCCAGAACGGAGCTGAGGGAGGCCAAGGCCAGGCTGAGCTTCAGTCAGGGCTCTGCAGAATGGGCAGGGAGGGGGTGCTGGGGGCTCTCCAGGGCTTTGTGGCTTCCTGGTGCACGGGGACACTCGGAGGGGTTTGGTTGCTCTTGCAATAAAAACTGGGGCTTGCTTGTGGGGAGAGCTGAGGGCCCGGCTGGGGGACACTGCTGGGGACACTGCTGCTCTGTGCCAGACTCAGGGGACAGCAAACTCCATCTGCCCCTGGGAGGCTCGGGCCGTCCGTCCTGCTGTGCACCCAGCAGAGCTGCGGTTCCTGCTCCCAAATGCATCAGGGCACTCTGCTGCTGGCAGCATCGCTGCAGGGGCAGGGAGGTGTCTGATGTCACCCTCCAGTGACAGGGACTGTTCTCTCTGGGCTGGGGATCAGCCAGCAGCTTTCCCCAGAATAGCTGCAGCTCTTTAATCTCACTCTGGAGCACGGCGGTACCGGCATTAATCCCACCCAGAGCTGCACCGTGCGGCTGTCAAACGGCAAATCCAAAATCCACGCCCTGCTGTGTCCCTGCCACGAGGCTCTGGGCAGCTCTGGCTGGGGAGCAGTGTCCCCCCAGAGCTCCTGTCCCCCCAGAGCTCCTGTCCCCTCGCTGTGCCAAGGCCACAGTGTGTTGCTGGCCTCAGGGGTGAGCGCAGGGCACACACCACGGCCGGGTGTGTGCCTGGCTGTGACCCTCCCAATGCCCTCTCCACCTCGCACCACCCCGTGCACTTTGCTGACAGCTGGGCCGTGTTCCACCCCAGGTGGAACCTGCACATGGAGGGGCCCCGGGATCCTCTGCTGGGCTGGGCTGGGGGGTCCCAGCAGCGCGGCCTCTGCACGGACCAGGGACACCACAGGGTGGACACCCGTGCCTGGGGTGGTGTCCCAATGTCCCCAGTGCCCCCCGGGGCAGAACCCCTCTGCCACCCCTCTCTGGTCACAAATCTGGAGGAGCTGGGCTCTCTAAATGTGTGGGCTTTGGGAAAAGAGGCTGAAAGTGGAGCAAGGTGGGTGAAACCCCCCTGGGCACTGTGGAGGTCCTGGCCAGAGCTCAGGGCCAACAATCCCAGCAAGGCCTGTGGGACACGAGGGGGACACCACAGGGAGAATCACTGAGCAAAGGTGAAATGGTGAGTAAAGGGGAACAGAAGGAGAGGACCATGACCCCTGGCAGAAACACAGTGGGGCAGCCCTTCTCACAAAAAACCAAAAATGTTTTCCCAACCTAAACCTCCTCTGGCACAGCTTGAGGCTTGTCCACTTGTCCTGTCCCTGTTCCCTGAGAGCAGAGCTCAACCCCCACCCTCCTGTCAGGGAGCTGTGCAGAGTCAGAAGTTCCCCCTGATCCCCCTTTTCTCCAGGCTGAGCCCCTTCCCAGCTCCCTCAGCCCCCCTGGGGCTGTTCCCTGCCCAGGACCCCTGCAGCCCCAGCTGGACTGGGACACCTTTGGGTGTCACCCTGCTGACCCCTGGGACCCCCTCACTGCTGCTTGCAGAGCCGGGCAGGGCAGGGGGCTCCCAGCTCCAGAACTGGCCATCATCACTTTGGATCACCGGGCTTTCAGGAGAACATGGGAAAATCCAAGGGGTTCAGAGCAGCCCTGGGCAGGATTTAAGGAGCAGAATCTGCTCAGCTTTCCTGGGAAACTGAAGGTGACTGGATGACACCGGGGAAGTACTTTCAGGGGAACATTAAACAGCTTCTTAACGGAGGCAGGGAGGATGGCAAAGTCTCACTGTCTGGGAGCCGAAGCCAGACAAATCCACGGAGACAACCAGACACCGGATTTGTCAGGGAGGGGATGAACCGCTGGATAAACCCTCAAATCTGAGCAGACACAGCCCCTGCAGCAGCGGATCCGGGCTCGTCCCAACATCAGGAAGGGATAAATCCCGGTGCTCTGCCTGCCCGGATCAGCCACGGTTTAAATCCATGCTGACAGCCCCGGACCTGCTGGCTCCTCTGCAGTCCGGGCTGGGGGTGGGCTGTGCCCTGCTGGGAGTGGGGATCCCCCGCCCAGAGGCGGATCCCGCACACAATCCCCAAACAGAAGCCGTGGGTTCCCTCCTGGGAGCCCCCAGCCCCTGAGATACCCTCACAGGAAGGGGTGCCCTGGCACGCTGGTGCCTCCTGGTTTTATCCTGGTTTCGCCCTGGCTTTTTCCCAGGAAAATAATACGGAGAATGGAATCCTCCTGATCAGTGCCACACCAGAGAGGGACCCGCCAAGGGGATGCCTTGGGGACAGGGGACATTGTTGCCCAGAATTTCCCTTCCACCCAAAATTGCCCTTTATGGGAGGGTCAGTTTGTTCCCATCTCCCCCATGCATGTTGCTGTGTTTGCATGGTTGGACATCTTCACCTAAAAGTAAAAATTTTTTACATAAAACTAAGAACTTTTCACTTAGGATTAAGATTTTTTTTAGCAAAAATGAACAATTTCTAGCCTAAAATTAAGACCTTTTCACCTAAAATAAAGACTTTTTAACTTAAAATTAAGAGGTTTTCACCTAATATGAACGACTTTAATCAGAGCCTGCAGGTGGCTTTGGGCACTCCTGGGAATTCACAGCTCCAGAATCACTTAGGGTAGAAAACTCTTGGAGATGCCCAAGCCCAGCCACCCTCAGCACGGCCACGGCCACCACTGCCCATGTCCCCAAGGGACACATCCACAGGAATTTAAACCTGGGAGTATCTAGCCATACTGGGGGGGACTGGTAGCAACTGGAACCACGCTGGGGACAAATGGCATCATCCTGGGGTTAACTGGGTTCATACTGGGGATTACACTAGGAGCACCTGAAACCATACCGGCAGCAGCTGGGATGATACTGGGAGCAGCAGGGCCCATGCTGAGGTAATGCTGTGACCACACTGGAACCGTCTGGGAACATACCGGCAGTTCCTGGAGTGACAGGGCAGTGTCCAGGAGCGGCTGGGATCGCACCCGCGGTGACTGGGAGCGACCGGGATCGCGCTGGGAGCGCCTGGCGCCGGGCCGGGACTACAACTCCCGGCGTGCTCCGCGCGGCGGCCACACCCCGCTGTGCTGCCCCAGCCAGGACTACATGTCCCATCGCCCCCCGCGCGCGGCCGGAAGCGGCGCGATGGCGGCCTGAGCCCGGTCCGGTGCGGCCGTGGCCCCGGCCCCGGCTCCGCGCGGCCCCGCGGGCTGAGGCCGCGCCCGCCCGGTACCTCTCGCGGGGCGCCCCCCGCTCCTGCCGCCGCCATGGCGCTCATCGAGGGCGTCGGCGATGAGGTGACGCTGCTGTTCGCGCTGCTGCTGGCGGCCGCCGTGCTGGGGCTCGCCTGGGCCTCCACGCGCGCCCCCGAGCCCGCGGCGCCGCCGGCCGAGGCGGCCCCGAGCGCGGCCCCTGCCGAGCGCAAGGCCCCGAGCCCGGGCCCGGCCCCGAGCCCGGCCCCGAGCCCGGCCCCGGCCGAGGGAGCGGCGGCGCCCGAGGAGGCGGCGGGGCTGCGGCACCGGAACTCTGCCGCGGCCGCGGGCGAGGGCCCCGCCGAGCCCACGCTGGTGCTGCGGCTCAAGTTCCTGAACGACACGGAGCGCCTGGCGCGGGTGCGGCCCGGGGACACCGTCGGTGCGCTCAAGAGGTGAGGGCGTGCGGGCAGGGGCGGCCTGTCCCGGCTGGGCGGTCCCCGGACCGCGGCCCCTGGCAGCGGACAGCGGTGTCCCGGGCAGGTGGCCTGTGCCCGGGGAGCTGCGCCCGTCCCCGGCCGGGCAGGGGACAGCCCAGGCGGGCAGGTGGCACCCAGGGTGCCTGATGGGCGCAGCACGTCGGTGTGAGGCCGGCGCAGGGCGGGAGGTGGGTGCTGGTGGGTGCGTTGGCAGCGGGTGAACAGAGGGGACTGTCCTGGCAGGCGACAGCTGCGTTAGGCACAAGTATGTGGGGTCAGGTGTGCAGGGCAGGGTGGGCACGTTCGTGGGATGTGGGTGAAGGAGCTGAGCTGGCAAGTGAGGCTTGGGGCGGCTGATGGGGACACGCAGGCTCAGCCACGGGTGGGCACAGCCGCAGGAGGCGGGTCAGAGCGCCTGGCCTGTCTGTCAGCGCTGTGACCCCGTCCCTGTCTCCTCCAGGACCTACTTCCCCGGGCAGGAGCAGCAGGTGCGCTTGATCTACCAGGGGCAGCTGCTGCGTGACGATTCCCAGAGCCTGGCGGGGCTGCACCTGGGCCACCTGAGCGTCCTGCACTGCCACCTGTCCCCGCCCAGCGCGGCCCCCGCGGCCCCCGGCAGCCCCGGCCCGCGCAGCCCCGCGCCCGCCGCGCTGGGCGTGGGCAGCCTGGCGCTGCCGCTCTTCGTGCTGCTGCTGGCCCTGCTCTGGTACCTGCAGCTGCAGCACCGCCACGTCTTCACCGCCACCGCCACCACCTGCCTGGCCGGCCTCACCCTGCTCGTCACCTTCGTGGCCTTCGCCATGTACCGCAGATAGCGCGGCTGGACCGGCGCCTGGGACGCGGGCACCTAGAGCCACTCGTGGGACACTCAGGAGCCCGCCCAGCCCGCCTGGGACACGCGTTCAGCCCACTCAACATATCGGGGCACGTGGGCCTGCCCGCTGCGCCTGAGGCGGGGATCTGGGCCCTGGGCTGTGTCCCCCGCGGGCCCAGGAGTCCTGGGCAGGTGCCCACCCACACCCTGTCTGCACACAGGGGCTGTCGCAGGAGTGGTGGCCCAGCTACCTCGGGGGGTCCCGGTGCCCCCGTCCCTGCATGGAGCATCCCCCCAGGCACTCTGCGTGCAGAGGCTCCTCGGGTGCGGTCCTGCTCGGGGTGGTGTCTGTGCCCGCAGAGCTTCTGCTCTTTGGAATACAGCGTGGCTGCTCCTGGGGACTCCGGTGCCTGGGGAGGGACACGAGCCCAGGGGTGCCGAGGGTCCCGGTGCCGGCGGGATGCGCTCCTGAGGTCCCGGTGCCTGGGCTGGCTGCACTCCCCGCTGTCCCGGGGGTTCTAATGCTGTGTTGGGGGGTCCCACTCCCCAGCGCTGTTCCGATTAAAGCGGAAGGACTGTGAGCGGCCGTGGCGTCCCGGCTGTGCTGCGCCGTGGGTCGAGACGGTGGCGGGGGTGACCGGGGACGGTGGCGGGGACACCGGCCGGGCTGGGGGCGGGGCTCGGAGGGAGGCGGGGCCTGGCGCGTCCCGCCACGCGCTCCGCAGGGCCGCAGCGCGCCGGCGCCGCCCCGCCCTGCACGGAGCGCTCGCTCATTGGCGGAGGCGCGGCGCCGGTCCGCGCGCCGGCCCCGCCCCGGAAGTGCCGCGCGTGGGGCGGGGCCGCGGGAAGATGGCGGCGGGGCTGCGCTCCCGGGCCGTGTCCGTGTCCCGGCGGCGCTGAGCGGCGGCGGTGGCGGCGGGACCGAGCGGCCGCCAGCGCCATGTACGGCCGGGCCGGGCCAGATGGGGTCAGGGAGCTCCGCGGGGGGGCTCAGGGCGGGCCTGGTGGCGGCGGAGGTCGGGGCATAGCCGGGAGCGGGGCGGGGACACCGGGCAGGCCGGAGGTCCCGGCACCGCGGGGCTGGGCGAGGCAGGCGGCGGGCCCGGTGCCGGCGGGTCGTGCGGGCGGGGGCGCGGATCCCGGCGGCGGGGGAGCGCCCTTGGCCGCCCGTGCCCCGCCGTCCCGCCGGTCACGCCCCCGCCGGTCTGTCCCGCAGGGTCCTCCGGAGCCGCGCAGCGCCCCGCGCCGTGCCGCCCCCGCCATGCTGTGCCCGCTGCTGTGCCCATGGCTCCGCGCTCTGACCCGGGCGGGCCCGCGGGGCCCGGCTGCCCGTGAGCGCCGCGGTGCCGCGATGTTCCCCGCCTGCTGCTGCGCCGGCAAGGCCAGGCCGCGGCTGCTGCTGCCCCTGGACCCCTACGGCCATGGGCTGCTGCCCGCCGTGCACCCGGACGGCGGCCGGGGCCGGGCCCACGGCAAGAGGAAGAGCTGGAACTTCATCCACGAGAAGATGAGCTACGACACCTTCTTCACCATGAAGCGGCTGATCGAGCGCTCGCGCAGCGTGGGCGAGGTGCTCCGCTGGGTCACGCAGAACCCGGGCAAGGTGTCGGCCAGCCACTACCCCATAGCGCTTCACAAGCTGGGCCAGCTCCTGCAGCAGCAGCCGGGGCCGCCCGTGGGGGCCGGGGACAGCCGCGGGCCCGCGGGGCAGGTGCTGGAGCAGCCCGAGTTCCACGTGCTCTGCCAGGCCATCGTCAGCGGCTGCGCCAAGTTCGACAACTTCAGCATCGTCAACTGCCTGTACGCAGCGGCTGCGCTGGGTGAGCGCCCCGGGGCCCGGCGGGCGGGCGGGGAGCACAGCGCTGCCGGCGGCCGCGCCCGCCTCGGGGGGCTGGTGGCACACGGAGCTGCGACCGCTGGGGCTCAGCCTGGAGGGCTTGGGGGGCTCAGCTCAGCAGGGGCGGGAGGGCTTAGTGTCCCTGCTGAGCGGGCGGTCAGTGCTGGGCAGCCCTGCCTGGCAGGATGTGTACCAGCCACTCCTGGGCCGTGTCTAGTTCCAGCTTGAGTTCCAAGCCCAGGAACCGATGGGGGAGACCATGGCTTTGGCTGAACTCTTGGAGGGCACAAGCCTCATGCCACCGGGTGTTTGTCTCCCGCTGTGTGGGAGAGAGGCTTTGGGGTGTTTGGGTTCCTGTGCAGCTTCCTTGGGGTGCTGAGCTGGGGAGGCCGTGTCCCAGGGAAGGCTGCATCCCGGGGGCTCCTCCTTCTGCGGGCCGGGCTGACCCTGCAGGTTCTGCTGCGAGGGAGGGGTGGGGTCTACGTCCAGGAGGAGTGGGCGGCGGGGCAGTAGGGGGAATCTTCCCCTCTGCCCCGCTCCGTCAGGCCTTACTGCAGTGCTGCTTCCGGCTCTGAAGCCCAATGGAAGGACTTGGAGCGAGCCCAGAGGAGATGCTCCGAGAGCTGGAGAGGGATTTTGAGCAAGGGGCTGGAGGGACAGGACAAGGGAGAATGGTTTCCCACTGACAGAGGTCAGGGTTAGATGGGATTTTGGGAAGGAACTCTTCCCTGAGCGAAGAGGCCCTGGCACAGGGTGCCCAGAGCAGCTGTGGCTGCCCCGTCCCTGGAAGTGTTCAAGGCCGGGTTGGATGGGCTTGGAGCACCCTGGCCTATGGAAGGAGTCCCTGGCCATGGCAGGGGTGGGGCTGGATGATCTTTTAGGGTCCCTTCCAGCCCAAGCAATGGCGGGATTGCACGATCTGGCGAGTGCCTGCCCTCCCTCGCGGGGCTCCCCCGGGCCAGGGCTGCCGGAGCCGCCGGCCGCGGCCGACGCGGTGACTCGAGCCCCTGCCGGGCCGGGGGCCGGCTCTGCCCGGCGCCGCCCGTTTGCTGACGCGGAGCCGGAGCTGCCGCGCCGCTGCCCTCGCCAGGCCCCCCGTGCCGTGCCCCCCACTTTGTTCTGCCCCCTTGTCCCTCATTAGCACAAACTCCAGCTTGCTTTTGAGGCCTTTTCGCGGAACAAAGCGGCTGCTCAGACCAATTCTGCGCGTTCCCCTCCTGAGTTCTGATTAACAATAACCCGCAGTGACTCGCCCCGCGCTGCCTGCGGCCTGTGCCCGCCCAAGTCCTGGGGTGGTGGGGAGCTCTGCGGCCCCCCAGTGCTCTTTGCCTTTGCTGAGGAGATCTCTCCTGACAGCCAAGGCACTGAGCCTGTGCCCGGGCGTGGGTAACACGTCCTGAGCTGCAGGGAAGTGTTTCCCTGGGAGCCAGGTCGCACAAGCTAAAGCTGAGCTGAGAAACAGGAGAAGGTCAAAAAAGCCAAAGGATTAGTCCCTGCTGGAGCAAACAGGGTTTAGTTTGGTCACATGGGTTGTTATAGTTGTTTTCCAGCCACAACTTTTTTGTATTAACTTTTTGAGATGAGTTTTTTGAGCGCCCAGAGCCCCTGGAAGTGTTCCAGGCCAGGTTGGATAGGGCTTGGAGCAGCCTGGTCTAGTGAAAGTATCCCTGCCCATGGCAGAGGACTGGAACTGGATGGGATTTAATGTTCCTTCCAACCCAAAACAGTCTGAGATTTTGGGATTCTATGAATTACTGGTCTTTGAGATGTTTGAGACCTAGGAAATGAACCTTGCTACTGTGGGTGAGCTGCAGGGCTCCCATTGCAGTGGGATGGGTGGGAATGGCCCCACAGCTCCACGCAGTGTTTTCCATGGTGCAGGTGCTCTGGTGTCCTGCTGGTGCTTTGCCTTTCCCTCCCTTCCCCTTCTGGGTTTGGTCACTGACCCAGCACGTCCATCCAGTTCTGGCAGTGGCCTCCTGCCCGAGCTGCAGAGGTGGTTGTGCCATGAGCTGAGCCGTGCCCATGGGGCTGAGCAATTCCCGGATCTGATCTGAGCCGTGCCCCGAGTCCTGAGCCGTGCCCAAGGTCTGAGCCGTGCCCATGGGTCTGAGCCATGCCCCAGGTTCTGAGCCATGCTGGGGTCTGAGCCGTGCCCATGGGTCTGAGCCATGCCCCAGGTTCTGAGCCGTGCTGGGGTCTGAGCCGTGCCCATGGGTCTGAGCCATGCCCCAGGGTCTGAGCCGTGCTGGGATCTGAGCCGTGCTGGGATCTGAGCCATGCCCAGGGTCTGAGCCGTGCCTAGGATCTGAGCTGTGCTGGGATCTGAGCCGTGCCCAAGGTCTGAGCCGTGCCCCAGGGTCTGAGCCGTGCCCAGGGTCTGAGCCGTGCTGGGGTCTGAGCCATGCTGGGGTCTGAGCCGTGCCCAGGGTCTGAGCCGTGCCCGGATCTGAGCGTGCCGGATCTGAGCCGTGCTGGGGTCTGAGCCATGCTGGGGTCTGAGCCGTGCCCCAGGGTCTGAGCCGTGCCCAGGGTCTGAGCTGTGCTGGGATCTGAGCCGTGCCCCAGGGTCTGAGCTATGCCCAGGCTCTGAGCCGTGCCCGTTCCCGTCCCCGCAGGGCTGCCTGGGGAGTCGCCGCTCGTGCGGGTGCTGGAGGACGAGTCCCGCAGCCGCCTGGGCCGCTTCAACCAGAAGGACGTGTCGATGGTGTTCAGCAGCGTGATGCGGCTGCACCCCTCCAGCCCGCACCCGCTGGTGGAGTCGTGCCTCAGCAGCCTGGAGCGGCACCTGGAGAAGGAGCGGCACCCCCAGACCCTGTTCCTGCTGCTCTCCTACTACCGGCTGCGCGCGCAGGCGCTGCAGGGCCACGCCGCCTCCGACCAGCAGCTCATCAACAACCGCAAGATCCTGCGCCTGGTGCGGCACACGCTGGGCCAGGTGAGCGCCATGCGGGAGCACGAGCTGGCGCTCCTGGACGAGATGCTGGCCCTGTGTGCCCAGGAGGCCAACAACAAGGCCCTGGAGGCCATCTTCAGCTCCCAGCTCTTCTACGAGAACCGGCAGGAGCGCTTCATCCGCAGCATGGCAGGTGAGGGGTGCCCAGGTGGGGTCCAGCGTTGCTGCTCGCTGGGGGTGCAGGGCTCTGCTCAGGCAGAGGACGCGGGGGCTTTGGCAGGGTGGGGGGCAGCCCTGCAGACAGACACCTTCCCTGGCCCTGGGGATGTTTGGGTGGTGGCAGCCTCAGCCCCAGAATGGGAGCAGAAGGATTGCTGTGTCATGGCCACCCTTGTCACCGACAGCCCAGCCCTTTGGCAGGCTGGGAGCCCCCCATTACTGAGGGACTGGCAGGGACCAGGAGCCCCCCACTCCTTCAGGGGCTGTTTTCCCACCATGCCTGCAGGCTGGGCACTGTAGATGTTTGGTGGCATTTTGCAGAAGGCCCCACCTGTGCACATTCCAGCAGTGCTCCATCTGTGCCTTCTGGCTGTGCACGACAGGCCTCAGCCTCTCCTGATCCAGGCCTGAGGGTTTTTAGGAGCTGCCTGGCCTTTGGGGTTTTTGGGACCGGTGCTACTGTCGGGTCCTGTCCTCCCGCCTGCGCGGGCTGTGGTGGCTGTGGAGGACGTGTCACCCCTGTGACGGTGTCCCTGCTTTGCTGGCCCGGCAGAGTGGCTGCCCCGGAAGGCAGAGAACCTCACCCCCTACACCATGGCCCTCATCGCCAAGTACGTGGCGCGGCACCGGCTGCGCGAGCCGCGGCTGCTCGACACCATCGCCAACTTCCTGCTGAAGCGCGGCGAGCAGCTCGACAGCAAGGTGAGCGCCCGCCTCGCCTGGGGCTCACCTGGGCAGAGGAGCCATGGCCCTTCTCCATCCCGATGGGCACTCCAGGGCAGCAGGGACCGTGCCCCGCTCCCGGCGGGTTCTGGGCTCCCGTCTCTTCAGGGCACTGGGCAGGTGACCCTGAGCTGCCCTTTGTCCCAGCCCGGCCCCACACTGCTCTCTTGCCTCAGGTGATCCAGAAGTTGGTGTTTCCCTTCAGCCGGATGAACTACCGCCCCTCCAACCACGGCGAGCTCTTCCCCAAGCTGGAGGCCATCTTGGAGCAGAAGGCCGGCAGCTCCCCACTGGCCACCGTCAACATCCTCATGTCCATGTTCCAGCTCAGCCACTTCCCACAGACTGTCCTGCACCAGGTCTTCTCCCCAGGCTTCATCAGCAATGTCATGAGTACGTTGGGCCGGGGTGGGGTGCTCCCAGCCGGGGTAGGGTGCTCCCAGCCGTGCTCAGGGTGCTCCCAGCCGGGGTAGGGGTGCTACCAGCTGGGGTGGGGGTGCTCCCAGTGCCGTGGCTGGGTGCAGGGTGCCCGGGCTGTGGTTGTGGTGCTCCCAGCCGTGTTCAGGGTGCTCCCAGCTGTGGTCAGGGTGCTCCCAGCTGTGGCAGGGGTGCTCCCAGCCGTGTTCAGGGTGCTCCCAGCCGTGGTCAGGGTGCTCCCAGCCGAGGTAGGGGTGCTCCCAGCCGTGTTCAGGGTGCTCCCAGCCGTGTTCAGGGCGCTGCCAGCGCCGTGGCTGGGTGCGGGTGCCCGCCCCGCCGCTCCACGTGCCCCGTGCCCGCAGGCAGCCCCTACGCGCTGATCGTGCGCCGGTACCTGTCGCTGCTGGACGCGGCCGTGGAGCTGGAGTTCCGCGAGTACAGCGGGCCGCGCCTGGACCCGCGCTACCGTGTGCTCATGTTCGAGCACGCCCTGACCGCCGACGAGGCCAACAGGAAGTACAGGTGAGGGGCCGGGGCAGGGAGCGACTCTGCTGTCCCCCAGAATCACAGAATCGTTTAGAATTGCAGAATTGTTTGGGTTGGGAAAGCCTCAGAGACCTCCGTGGAGAAGAGGTGCTATTCATACAGGGAGACCTGGTTTGGAAACGCCTCCAAGGAACGCCAGAGTTGCCAGCAGGGGGGGCAGAAGCTGGTGCAGGGCTGCCTGGCCAAGGCATTCCCGCAGTCAGTGCACTCTCTCTGCCGCCCCAAGCATTTCAGGGGACACCACCTGCTGGAAGCAGGATGTACAGGAGGTCAGGAGGCTGGCATACAGGTGAAGGCTTTCAGATTGACAGTGAGGAGAGCAAAATCAGATTATGAGAATGCATCCTGCACGTCCCATTTCCCCAGCAGGACCTGGGCAGAGGAGGAGGAGGAAGGGTGCATGCATGAAGGGACTGCACATCTGGATGAAGATGTCCTAACAGTGCTGGGTGACCTAGCCCCTGAGTCCACCTGTCCCCCAGCATTGCTAAGGTCACCACTGCTCATGTCCCCAAGTGCCACATGCACGTGGCTGTTGAATAACCTCAGGGATGAGGACTCCTCCATGCCCTGGGCAGTGGTGCCAGGGCTGGGCAGCCCTTCTGGGGGGCATTTGGTGTCCCAATTCTGTGAGGAGCTTTTCTGCAAAAGGAGCTGGGGCCCATGCCTTCTTGACTCCCAACAGCAGAGCCCAAAACCCCAGTCCTGTGCCTCTCAGTCCTGGGGGCTCCCATCCCCACGTTGGTGCACTCAGCACCAGCAGTGCTGGGGGTCGTGCCCGCCCGCAGTGCCCCCATGGCTGTTCCCTCCTTGCAGCTACAAGGGGCTGGTGGCTGAGGCGCTGCGGCAGCTGGTGGGCGAGGAGTGCTACCGGCAGGACGAGGTGCTGCCCCCCGGGTACTGCACAGGTAACCCCTGGGCTGGGGAGGGGGCTGCCAGGGGGTCTGGGGGCTGAGGTGGGAGTCATTGGGGGCAGAATGAGCTCTGGGCTGCTTTGTCACTGCCTTCCTGTGACGCTGCCTTTGGGACAAAGCTTCCCTCTGCAGAAAGAGGGGGTTCCCCTGTGCCGTTTGCTGGCTCTGGGTCCCAGCTGTGGCACGGAGTTCCCGAGCCCATGTCCCATCAGTTACTGATCCCTGTTCTCTCTCCTGCAGACTTCCTGCTGTGGATCAACCGCTCGGGCACCGTGCTGCCTCTGTCACGCGTTCCAGCAGCTTCCAGGGCCCCCCCAGCCCCGTCCCCTGTCACCATGTCCCTGCGGTCCAGCGTGCTCGCCCTCACCTCGGATTTGCAGGACTTTGCCCCGTTCGCTGCAGAGACGCCCAGCAGCCCCCCGGGGCCCCGGGAGAGCGGCCGGGCGGGGCGGTTCCTGCCGGCGCTCTGCCCGGCCCCGGGGGGGCCCTGCTTCCAGCCCCCCTCGGACTATTTCTGCGGGCTGAGCAAGGAGCCGTCCCTGGGCAGCCCGGGCAGCTCCTCGCTCAGCAGCCCCTCCGAGTGCCTCTCGGCGCCGCCGCCCGCCACCCCCGACTGCTCGCCCCGCGCCTCCGCCGCCTCCCTCTTCCAGTTCCCCATCGGCAAAATCCTGGAGGAGGAGGAGGAGGCTGCCTGCCCGGGCCCGGAGCACGGCTGCTTCCAGGGGGAGCAGGCCCAGGAGCAGCCCGAGGAGCGCAGCCCCCCCGGCAGCGAGGACGCCGCTGCCCCGGGCTCGCCGCGCCGGCCCAGCCCCAAGCGGGGCCCGGCCGAGGGGCCGCCGGGCGCCGAGGACATCCAGAGGTAGGGGCAGGGCCACGTCCCCGGGTGCGGCTGGTCCCTTCACGGGACAGCCACCCGACACTGCCCCGGGCTGCTGCTCCCTGGGACCCTGCCAGTGCCATGGGCACCCACACACCCAGTCCCCAGTGCCCTGGGCTGCTGCTCCCTGGGACCCTGGCCCCTTCCTGCCAGTGCCATGGGCACCCGCACACCCAGTCCCCAGTGCCATGGGCTGCTGCTCACTGAGATACAGCCCTGGCCCCTTCCTGCCAGTGCCATGGGCACCCACACACCCAGCTCCTGCTCACTGAGACCCTGGCCCCTTCCTGCCCAGTGCCATGGGCACCCGCACACCCAGCCCCCACTGCCCTGGGCTGCTGGGTCAGCTGTCCCTGCCCTCTGGGGTCCCTTGGGGTGCTCCTCTGCAGCTGCCACAGGAGCAGGGTCCACGGGTGGGTGATGCTGTGGGGAGGGGTGACGCTGTGCCCCCCACTGTCCCCTGTCCAGGGTGGTGCTGTCGGTCAATGACAAGTGGCACTACTGCCAGAACTCCGACATCCTGGTGGGCTCCCGGGCCATGCGGGACCGGCACCTGCGCCTGCTGGGATACTGTCTGGTGCAGGTAAGGGGGGCTGCCCACCTCCTCAGGGCCAGGGGACACCGTGGGTGAGGGGCTGTGGGCTGGCATCCCCCTGGAGGGATGGCCACGGAGCTGGCATCCCCAGTGTAAACACTCCTGTCCCTGTGAGAGGAAGCAGGGATGACTCATCCTCACGTCTCCTTGCCCTCCCCCACCCCGTGCAGGACTTTTTCCAGCCCTGATGGAAAGCAGAGACAAGGGACAGTCTGTCCTGTGAGCTGAGACCCAACCTGAGTGAGGGGAAGGGGAAGGGGAGGGTGTTCAGCCCAGGCTGGCAGACACAGCCACAGTGGTGGCATCGATTGTGGAGCCTCAGGGTGAAATTAGGTGGGGGACACACACGTGGTGACCTGTGATCCCATGTGCCGAGGGGCCAGGAGGGAGGTTGGTTCACCTTCTGTGCCAGAGCCTTGCCTGCCCTGCTTCCAGCTCTGTTCCCTTCCCGCTGCTGGGACTGGAGAGCCCTCAGGTCTGCAGCTCCTTTGGCAAAGTCCAAGTGTTGGTTTAGGATGTGCAGCTCCCATGTGCTTGTTTGTGGGTGGTTTTAGCCTGAGGATGAGTCTTTCTGAGGAAAATGGCTCTGGAAATGAGCCCTCAGTCCTGTTCACTCTTGCACTGCAGAGAGTACCAGGATTACAGCAGTGCTTCCACCGTGCCATCCCACAGCCATTCCCAAACTGTCTCATCCCCTGCTGCTGCCAGGCCGTGCCAGCTGCAGCTCCTCCTCATTCTGGGCTCAGCAGCCCAGAGCCCTGTGTTTGTGCAGAGCTCCAGAGTCCTGTGACTGCTGAGAAATCACCTGGGAGCTGGGCTGGGAGCAGGGCCAGCTCTCCCTTGAGCTGGTGTTTGGGCTGGGCTGGGCTGGGCTGGGCTGTGTCCCTCCTGCAGAAGGCACAGCAGGGACCCAGCTGAAGGGGTCTTAAAGCCACCCAGTGCCAGCCCCTGCTCTGGGCCGGGACACCTCTCAGCTGTCCAGGGTGTCCCAGCCCCAGTGTCCAGCCTGGCCTTGGGCACTGCAGGGATCCAGGGACAGCCACAGCTGCTCTGGGCGCCCTGTGCCAGCCCTGCCCACCCTGCCAGGAACAATTCCTGCCCAGGATCCCACCCAGCTTCGCTCTCTGGCAGTGGGAAGTGTTTTGTCCCTCCAGGCTCTTGACCTATGTCCCTCTCCACCTCTCTTGGAGCCTCTTAAAGCTCTGGAAGGGGCTCTAAAAGGTCTCTCCAGAACTTCTTTTTCCAGGTGAACACCCCCTATTCTCACCTGGGGGTTGAGGGGCTCCAGCCCTCGGAACCTTTGTTCCTTCCCCTGTGCTGCCAGTGGCTGGAGCACTGGTGCCAGTGGCGCTCAGTGCTGCTCTGTGCTGCTGGTGCCCTCAGGGCTGTTGGACCCGCAGTTTTCACCCCCTCAGTGCCCTGCCACCTTTCATGGAGGGTGCTGACAGGGGGCTCCATGGTGGCCATGGTGAGGCTCGAGGTTCCTCCCTCTGTGCCTGCACCGCCTGTCCAGGGCTGAGCTCAGGCTGGAGCAGGCTATTGTCTGCACTTCCCATGCCACTGTCCACACTTTGGCCATCCCCCCGGCAGGAACCTCCTTTTCCAGGGAGGGATCTGCATCTTCCTCCCACCCCTCCAGAAGGCTGAACGGGGCTGGGGGCTGGAGGTACTGGGGCTGCAGGGGGGCGGACACGCTGTCCCAGCTCTGATGTCCCCCTGTCCCTCACAGCTGCCTTACACGGAGCTGGAGAAGGTGAGTGGCATCGAGGAGGCCAAGCACTACCTGCGGCAGAAGCTGAGGGAGCTGCGCTTCTGAGGGACGGATCCGGGGGGTGTGGGGGGCCAGGTGGGTGCTGCCAGCCCCTTCCCCTGCGCGGGGGATACGGAGCTGCCCCCCATCCCGGGGGCTCAGGGGGATATGGAGATGCTCCCCATCTTGGGGGGCCAGGCTGCGGGGCCAGGCTGTGGGCACCTGCTCCTGCTGTGGGGCTGGGGGAGTGTGAGATTATTTATTGCCGTTCTGGGGGGCCGGGGTGTGACTTGAGGGGTGCTGGGGAGGAAGGGGGAGTTACTGGGGAAGGTCCTCCATGGCCCCCTGCCCCGGCTCTGCCGCTCCAGCCCAGTCTGTTTGTCCCTCGGCACTGGGGCTGTCCCGTGTCCTCGGCTGGGGACGGGGCGGGGGTCCCGGGGCTGCAGGGGATCAGAGGCAGGGCCGGAGCGGGTGTGCACAGGGGGCTGTTCCCAGGGCCTGGGCCCGCAGGAGGGGGGGTTAGGGAAGGGGGAACTTTCCAATAAAACTGGTGAAAAGTGTGCAAAGTCCGGTCTCTTTATTGGTGGAAGGCGAGGGGGTCTCAGCCCGCACCCCGGCAGCCCCCGGCCCCGCTCGGAGCAGCCTCCCTTGGCGGGGGGTCCCAGCACCTCTGCCCGAGCCGTGCGCTCCGAATGAAGCTGTTTATTGCCTGTGAAGGGCCTGTCCCGCGGCCCCGGGGCTCGGCCGGCGCCCGAGTGCGGGGCGGGAGCCGGGGGGCTGCGGAGGGGCCGGGGGCTCGGGCACCGGCTGTGCGAGGGGCTGGGCCTGGCCCGGGGCTCCTGGGCCGGTGCCCCCGAGGGCCGGGACAGCGCCGGGCCCCGGGGCAAAGCCGGGCCCGGGACAGCCCAGAGCCCCGGGATCAGCGCCGGGCCAGGGATCAGCGCAGGTCCCAAGGACAGAGCCGGGCCCAGGGACAGCTCCGGACCCGGGATCAGCGCCGGGCCCGGGACAGCCCAGAGCCCCGGGACAGCGCCGGGCCAGGGAGGGATCAGCGCAGGTCCCAAGGACAGCGCCGGGCCCCGGGGCAAAGCCGGGCCCGGGACAGCCCAGAGCCCCGGGACAGCACCGGGCCATGAGACAGCGCCGGCCCCCGGGACAGTGCCAGGCCCAGGGACACAGCCGGGATCAGCGCCGGGCCCAGCGCCAGGCCCAGGCCCGGCCCCGCCGTGCGGGCTCCCCGTGCCCCGTGCCTGCCGCGAGCCATGAGCGCTCCGCCCTCACACCGGCATCGGCATCTCGTTGTACTCGTCCACACCTTCCCGCTCGTCCAGGATGGGCTCGGCCTCGGCTGCGTCCAGCTGCAGGACACGGTGCTGAGGGGCAGCGAGGGCCCCCGGGCCTGCCGTGCCCCCAGCCCACCACCAGGACACGGGACAGGGGACACGGGACAGGGACACGGGACACGGACACGGGACAGGGACAGGGACACCGCCACTTACACACTTCATCTCGCGGTCGGTGAAGATGCGGCTGAGCAGGCACATGCGGAGCGGCACCGTGAGGATGAGGATGAAGGGGAAGGCGAGGGAGGCCACGGTGGACATGACGGCCCAGAGCACGGCCAGGCAGGCCAGCTGCAGCCCGGTGAACAGGTGCATGCGCAGCGTGCGCACCTGGGCGCGGAGAGCGGTGAGAGCCGGCCCCCAGCCCGGGCCGGGCCCCTTCCCGCGGGGGCACCGGGCTCTGCCCCAGCCTGTGCTGCAGACAGGCAGCGCTCCCACACAAGGTACCCCAGCCCGGCTGCTGCCCCAGACGAGGGTCCTGCCCCTAAGCATCGTCCCCAGGCCCCCTCCCCACCTTTTTGACATAGGTGACATCAGGGTGGTGCTTGGGGGGCATCAGCAGCAGCTGCAGGCGCTCGTAGAACTGGATGCCGTTGAGGGAGGTGACGCCCATGTAGAGGAAGATGCCGAAGAGCACGGCCAGTGGGATCTGCCGCAGCAGGTCCCCGATGACGATGGACAGCCCTGAGCCGGAGCAGTGTCAGCCTGGGCAGGGGGCTCAGCACAGCCCCCAGCCCCACTCCCCCTGCCCTCACATGGGGAGGTCCCACATCCCTGTGTCCACTGGGGACAGGATGGCCACACCAATTTGGCCGAGGCTCAGAGTGCCCAAGCTCTGTTCCCCACACTGCCCCCTCCCCACCGCAGCCCCCCATGGCTCCACAGCCCCCTCCCCACCGCAGCCCCCCAGGTCCCGAGGGCCACACCTACCGACAAGCACGGCCACCAGCAGCCCGGTGACCCGCTGCTCCTTCACCTCCTGGATCTTGGGCTTGTCCCCAGGTGCCACGGCCTTGCTCATGACGGTCAGGGCGTTGGCGTGGGTGACCGAGCGCACGGTGGCCGCGGCGAGCCACGGCAACCCGAAGAGAGCGAAGAAGCCGCCCATGGCCACGATGAGCAGGAGGTCCAGGTGGAACCCGGAGCCCTTCTGCAGCATCCGCTCCTTCTTGCTGATGATCAGCCTGGGCAGCAGGGCAGAGGGTTGGCACAGCACAGGCTCCCCCTCGCACCCCCAGTGCCCCCTGCCCAGCCCCACTGCTCTCACGTGGTGATCTGGGTCTCCATGAAGATGAGGATGAAGACGAGGATGGCGGGGAGGCCACTGGCCACCATCATCCACACAGGGAAGGCACTCTGCACACCCAGGGGGTTGATCACCCAGCCCCGCTTGTCTGGGGCTGTCACGGAGAACCCACTGGGCACACTCAGCTTCTGCAGGGGGTGCGGGACACAGATGCTGAGTGGGCACTGGCTGTACCCCATAGACAGAGGGGGCCCTTGGAGGCACCGGGACACCCAGAAGCAGACTCAGAGGGAGAGGGGAGGTCAGATGCGGGGAGCCAGAGGTGGCTGAGCAGGTGCAGGCATGCTGGAGACAGATGGAGCTGCTGAGCCACAGCCAGGACAGCGGGACAGGGCACAGGGATCCCCAGGAGGGTGTGGGGTTAGGCATCCTGCCCAGGCAGTGCTCACCTGTGTGTAGGTGTCCTGGATGCTGTAATCCACCAGCACCATTACCAGGATGGCGATGGGCACCCCAAAGTCCCCGATGAGCCTCCGGATCTGGGGGAACACCAGCACCAGCCTGGCCACAGCCCTCCTGGCTCAGCCCAGCCGCCCTGGGCTCGCCCCAGCCGCACGGCCCCAGGCTCACCCCAGCCCCACGGCCCATGGCAATCCCCACGCACCCGCCCGGGGAAGAAGCGGCTGTTCTTGAACTTGCGCAGGAAGAAGGCGATGAAGAAGGTGCCGGCCATGAGCACCAGTGAGAGCAGCGCCGTGTTGGGCTGCCCCGTGACCTTGGCGGCACCGCGGGCAGCCGGGCCGCTGGCCAGGGCTGTGCTGTTGGCCACGGCCGTGCTGCCGTTGCCCCAGGCCTCGGCCGAGCCGTTGGCGCTCAGGCAGCCGTGCAGGGGGTGCTCCTGGAAGATCTGGGGCAGGAGGATGGGATTTCAGCCCCATCCTGCCAGCCCTGCCGCTGCCTCCCGGCTCATCCCCCACAGCTCACCTTGGCCAGCTTGGAAAAGGTCTCATAGATGAAGATGAGGGAGATGAGAAAGGCAAAGATCTCCTGGGTGAAGCGGGAGACGAATCGCACCAGGAAGCTGCCCTCGAAGGCCACCATGACCAGCACGATGAGGATGAGCCAAAAGCCGATCCAGACACGCCCCACCAGGTACTCCAGCTCGTTGGACGTGCAGAACTGCCCAGCCGTGCGGACAGACGGATGGACAGACGGGGGTCAGGACGGTCGCAGGGCTGGACAGAGCCCTGGGCAGTGGGGCAGAGCCCTGGCAGGAGGGCTGGGGGGGTGTCTCCCCCACCCCCGGGCAGAGCCCAGCACCTCACCGTGAAGAAGGCTTCCTCAAAGACAAGCAGTGGCCCCGAGAAGCCGATGATGAGCAGGGGCTGCGCGCCCAGCAGGCAGAAGAGGACGCCCTGCAGCGACGTGGAGATGATCAGCTCCGACACCCCGATCAGGTCCTGCGTCTTCTCCCCTGCGGCAGCACAGGCTCAGGCACAGCATCAGCGCGGGGCCTTGGTCACGGCCCTGCCCCGCAGCACACACAGGGGCAGCCCAGCCTGCAGCCCCCACCGGCCCCAGCCCCCTCTCACCCAGCAGCCCCCCGAAGGTGATGGCAGGTGACAGCGCAGCGAAGTAGATGAAGATGACGGCGGCGATGCACTGCGGGTCCAGCGCGTCCCGGAAGTCGCTCAGGTACTTGGGGTACCTGCGCCGCACGTCCCGGATCAGCCCCCCAAAGGGGCGGCCCGTGCGCCTCAGCGGGTCGTCGTCCTCCTCGGCCTCGTCCTCCACCACCTTCAGCTTCAGCAGCGCTGGGGGCGGACGCACGGACAGACAGACAGACAGACAGACAGTGAGACCCCAACACTGGGACACCCCCAAACGCTGCCCCGGCCCCAGCCCTGCCCCCAGCACCTTTCTCCTCAGGGGACTTGGGCTCCAGCAGCAGCCTCCGCTCCTGCTCCATCCTCTTCTTCAGCATCTCGCGCTGGAAGTGGGCGACGCTGCGCAGCAGCTCCTCGCCCTGCACCTCGGAGGGCGGCAGCACCACGCTGCAGTCCAGGAACTCGTTGATGGCGTTCAGAAGGTCGTGGCGGTCATCAGCCAGGTACGCGGCCTCGTGGAATTGCTGGGGGCAGTGGCAGGGTCAGCGCCCACGCCGCGGCTCCGTGGTGTCCTGAGAGCCCGGGAGCACACAGCCCCAAGCCCACGGCCTCAGGATGGCGCTGGTCTGGCACGGCCCTGAGCCCCCAGCCCAGTATGGCCATGAGACCCCGACACGGCAAGACCCCATTGGCATCCTGGCATGGCCCCAAGCTCCCCAGCCCCAACAGGACTCCAAACCCTCATCTTGGCATTTCACCCCAGCATTGGCATAATCTGAGCCCTTCAGCCCACCCCATCTGAGTCCTGAGTTCCCAGCCCCATCACAGCCCCAAACCCCCAACCCAGTGGTGTCTCAAGACCACAGTCCCAGCACGAGCCTGAACCCCCAGCGCTGGCACCACCCTGAGCTCCCTGCCCAGCACGGCCTCAAGCCCCTGTCCCAGCAGAGCCCTGAACCCCCATCCTGGTACAGCCCCAAACCCCCCACCTGGCACAGGCTGAGCCCCCCACGCCAGCAGGACCCCGGTGCCCTGGGGCACGGACCTTGTCGGACATGAGGGTGGAGATGGAGCGCCCAATCTCGTGATAGTCCATGTGGGTGCTGCTGGGGCCCAGCAGCACGAAGAGGAACCGCACGGGCACAGGCACCTCCAGCACCGCGTCCAGCTCCACGGCCTCCTGCAGCCGCACAAAGGCCATGGTGGGCTGGTCCAGGAACTCCACACAGCCTGGGGGCACAAGGGCCACGGGGGTCAGCAGGGTGCCTGCTGTGCTGTCCCCGCACCCCCGGCCTGCCCAGCCCTCCGTACCCACGAGCACCACGGTGGCCTCAGCGTTGTCCGGGATCTTCTCCAGCAGCTTCAGCTCGTGCTTGGACTTGGAGCGAGTGATGCCGGCCGGGGGTGTGGGAGTGAGGACCTCCCTCTGCGGGTCAGAGTGGGGGGCTGGGGTCAGGGCCCTTCCCCAGGCACGGGCAGGGCCGGGGGCCGTGGCACCCACCTCCCGCTCCACGTCCACGCGCGTGTCGTGCTCGCCGGCGTGGCCGGCGATGAGGGGCTCAGTGACGGCCGGCTCGCTGCCCTCGGCCACGTGGTTGGTGCTGTGGTGGTGCACGAGCAGGGAGCCCAGGCTGCCCGCAGAGATGTTCCGCGGGAAGGAGAACTCCTTCTCGTCGCTGGGGTGGCTGCGGGGCAGGGCCAGGGCTGTCCGTGGTGGCCCAGCGGCACAGCCATGGCCGGGACCCCCGGGACAGCATCAGCCCTGCAGCTCAGGGAGCAGAGCCCAGCAAAGGGGCCGTGCTCGCGCCCCCCACGCCCACCTGTGCTTGAGCAGCAGCGCCCGCAGCACGTTGGCGCGGTCCTCGGCGCGGATCTGGTCCGTGATCACCATCTGCTCCACCACCTGGTGAGCCACCCCCGGCAGCGTCTTCTGGTCCAGGTCCAGCAGCACGGCCCCTGGACAACGGAGGGGGGGCTGGGGCCAGCAGGGACGGGACCCCACCCCGGCACGGGCCCCACAGGGTGGTCTCCGCCTCCCTACCGTGGGCCAGGGTCTTGCGGAGCTCCAGGAGGCTGCGGAAGGACAGCGAGGCCACGTGGGGTTTGCCCCAGCGGTCCGTCTCCTCCTCCACGTCCTCCTCAAACTTGATCCAGCGCGCTGTCTCCTTCCACTGCAGCTCCTGGTTCTTGTCCACCACCAGCTCGTTCAGCTCCACAAACACCTGCAGGCAGCCCGGTCAGTGCCGGGAGCCCGGGCCCCGTCCCTGCCCGCTCGCGCCCCGCGGCGCCGCACCTCGTGGGGCTGCCGGTCCTGCCTGCGCTGCCGCGTGCTGGGCTCCCTGTGGTCCCTGCTGACGTGCACCACCTGCGCCTTGGCGCTCTTGCGCACCAGGTGCCGCCGCACGCCCGGCACGTCCTCGAAGCGGTGACCTGAGGGGGCGGCAATGCTGGGGGGGCCAATCTGCGCCCCAAAGCCAGCACAGGGCACACCGAGCTCCGTGGGTGGAGCTGGGGGATGTGTCCTGCCTGGGATGGCTCAGGGCACAGCGATCGTCCCCGGGCTGCGGCTTTGGGAGGTCACTTGGCCACCACCAGCGATGCCAGGCAGGATCCAGGTGGCTCCTGGTACTGGGGTCACCTGCTCCCCATGTGCCAAGGCCCACCCACGCCCACTGGCACACGGGCTCTGTCCTGGCTGTGCTCCACAGCAAAAGCATCACCCTGAGAGTCCTGGGCTGTGAATCCCTGGGGCTGGTGAGTGCCCAGGGGAGCCACCACCACTGCTACTGGCTCCAGCTGCCTCGGGCTCAGATCCAGGCCACACCCCACAGGGACTCTGTGGGACATCAGCCCTGGCACGAGGGATGGGTCCCCTGTGGTTGTGCCTAGCACTGGGAGCACGGTCAGCTTGGCTGCAGCCACGGGGCAACCCGGCACTGCCAGCCCCACTGTCCCAAAGCCACATCCCCACACTGCCTGACCCACTGTCCCAAAGCCACCATCCCCAGCACTGCCTGACCCACTGCCCCAAAGCCACCATCCCCAGCACTGCCAGTCCAGTGTCCAGCCCCACTGCCCCAAAGCCACCATCCCCAGCACTGCCTGACCCACTGCCCCAAAGCCACCATCCCCAGCACTGCCCCTGCCCACTGTCCCAATACAGACTGGCCACCAGTGCAGCCTGAGGTGTGAGCCCCAGGTGTGAGCCCCAGGTGCCCAGCCCCAGGTGTGAGCCCCCACTCACTCTTCATGTAGTCCAGGTCAGCTGAGGCCAGTGTCTGTGCCTCTGACTCGTCCGTGGGCATCTTCTGGTAGCGGTCCTGCTCTGCAGCCGTCATGCTGCCGATGCAGCGCCGCTCGTGCAGGTTGTAGCTCCGGTGCCCCGGCTGGGACTTGGGCGCGGGGCGCCCCGGGGACCCCGCCTCAGCGGCTGCCCCCTCCCCCAGAGCCCCCTGCTCTGCATCAGGGCTGCAAGGCAGGAGCCCCCTCAGTGCTGAGCCCCCTCTGCACCCCAGTCCTGCCAAGGGGTACTGCAAGGGGCTGCCAGTACCCAGCTCTGCCCTGGGGTGGCAGAGGTTGCTGCCCACTCCCCAAGAGCCCAGCTCACCTGGCCTGGGCGTCCTTCGGGGTCGTGCCCCCTCGGGGCTCAGGGGGGGAGCCGGGCGGTGCTGCGGGGGCTGCTGGCTCCTCTGCCTGGCGCTCGGGCACCTCGTCCTCCTGCAGGAAGAACTGGGGGGCAGGGGGTGAGCCGTGTCTCCCTGGCCACGGGCAGCAGGGCCCCAGCTGCTCCGGTGCCCAGGCTGTGCCCGGACCCGCTGAGCCGGGCGCCCAGCGCTGCCCCCACCCCAGCCCTGCCCCCACCTGCACGGCCTCGGCCGGCCCGGGGTGCCGCAGCTCCTCCGCCGACCGCTCCGTCTCCGTGTCGCACGCCTCCTCCTCATCCTCCTCAGCCTCCTCGATGGTGGGCGTCTCTCCGGGGACAGAGGCACGCCGGGCCTTCTTCTTGCCCTTTTTCGAGACGCCCTTCTTGCGGCGGGCGTCGGGGGGCAGGTGCGTGGAGAGCGGGTGGTGGATGTGGAGGGACGACTGCCGGTGGTCTGGGGGGACGGGGAGTTGGTGCTGCGTTCCCTGCCCATTTCCTGCCAGCTCCCCACGGCCTGCTCGCCCCCTGGCCGCTCCCTGCCCGCGCCCTGCTCCGTGCCCGCCCGTGGCCCCGCTCACACTCGAAGTCCTCCTCGCCGTAGCTGCGCCCGGCCTCCTCGGCGTTGCGGGGGTGGGCGTCGCTCAGGATCTCCTCGAAGCGCTCCACGCCCAGCGCCTTGTTCAGGTCCTTCTCCTCCTCCTCCTCCCCGAAGGCAGGTGAGCCGGCGGCCAGCGCCTCCTGCTCGGGCTGTGGGACGGGCGGCCATGAGCGGGCACAGGGCAGCGCCGGGCACAGGGCACTGATGGGCACAGGGCACTGATGGGCACAGGGCAGCGCCGGCACAGGGCAGCGATGGGCACAGGGCAGTGATGGGCACAGGGCAGCGATGGGCACAGGGCAGCGATGGGCACAGGGCACTGATGGGCACAGGGCAGCGCCGGGCACAGGGCAGTGATGGGCACAGGGCAGCGCCGGGCACAGGGCAGTGATGGGCACAGGGCAGTGATGGGCACAGGGCAGCGATGGGCACAGGGCAGTGATGGGCACAGGACAGTGATGGGCACAGGGCAGTGATGGGCACAGGGCAGCGCCGGGCACAGGACAGTGATGGGCACAGGGCAGCGATGGGCACAGGGCAATGATGGGCACAGGGCAATGATGGGCACAGGGCAGTGCCGGGCACAGGGCAGTGCCGGGCACAGGGCAGCGATGGGCACAGGGCAATGATGGGCACAGGGCAGCGCCGGGCACAGGGCACTGATGGGCACAGGGCAATGATGGGCACAGGGCAATGCCGGGCACAGGGCAGCGATGGGCACAGGGCAGTGGTGGGCACAGGGCAATGATGGGCACAGGGCAGCGCCGGGCACAGGGCACTGATGGGCACAGGGCAATGATGGGCACAGGGCAATGCCGGGCACAGGGCAGCGATGGGCACAGGGCAGCGCCGGGCACAGGGCACTGATGGGCACAGGACAGTGATGGGCACAGGGCACTGATGGGCACAGGACAGTGATGGGCACAGGGCAGCGCCGGGCACAGGGCAGTGGTGGGCACAGGGCAATGATGGGCACAGGGCAGCGCCGGGCACAGGGCACTGATGGGCACAGGACAGTGATGGGCACAGGGCAGCGCCGGGCACAGGGCACTGATGGGCACAGGACAGTGATGGGCACAGGGCAATGCCGGGCACAGGGCACTGATGGGCACAGGACAGTGATGGGCACAGGGCACTGATGGGCACAGGGCAGCGATGGCACAGGACAATGATGGGCACAGGGCAGCACCAGGCACAGGGCAATGATGGGCACAGGGCAGTGCCGGGCACAGGGCAGTGATGGCACAGGGCAGCGCCGGGCACAGGGCAGTGATGGGCACAGGGCAGCGATGGGCACAGGGCAGTGATGGGCACAGGGCACTGATGGGCACAGGGCAGCGATGGGCACAGGGCAGTGATGGGCACAGGGCACTGATGGGCACAGGGCAGCGCCGGCACAGGGCAGTGATGGGCACAGGGCAGCGCCGGGCACAGGGCAGCGATGGGCACAGGGCAGTGATGGGCACAGGGCACTGATGGGCACAGGGCAGCGATGGGCACAGGGCAGTGATGGGCACAGGGCACTGATGGGCACAGGGCAGCGCCGGGCACAGGGCAGTGATGGGCACAGGGCAGTGATGGGCACAGGGCACTGATGGGCACAGGGCAGCGCCGGGCACAGGGCAGCGATGGGCACAGGGCAGCGCCGGGCACAGGGCAGTGATGGGCACAGGGCAGCGCCGGGCACAGGGCAGTGATGGGCACAGGGCAGCGATGGGCACAGGGCAGTGGTGGGCACAGGGCAGCGCCGGGGTCACACAGCCCGGCCGGGTGGCTGCCCCGGACAGTGGCTCTCCGAGCCTCCGAAGGCTCCCTAGGGCTGTGCCCCCCTGCGGCCTGGGCTGGGCACCACGGCACCATTGGCACCCCACAGACAGCCCCAGTGCCCCCGGCCCAGCGCTGTGCTCCGCTGTCACCTCCGCCCCAAGTGCCGCGCTCGGGCTGTGCCCCCGCTCTCCTGTGAACGCAGCGCCGTCCGCGGCCGTGCCCCTGTCCCACCTCAGCACCCGTGTCGTGCCCCCGCCCACCCCCAGCGCCTGGACCCGCAGAGACCCCGGCTCTTGCCCCCTGGATCTGTGCCCCCAGCTCTGTGCCCCCTGGCTCTGTGCCCCCAGCTCTGTGCCCCCGGCTGTGTGCTCCCCGGCTGTGTGCCCCCGGCTGTGTGACTCCTGGCTCTCCGCCCCCCAGCTCTGCTCTGTGCCCCCGGCTCTTTGCCCCCGGCTCTGTGCCCCTGGCTCTGTGCCCCCCAGGCTCTGTGCCGCCCCAGCTCTGTGCCCCCAGCTCTGTGCCCCCAGCTCTCTGCCCCCAGGCTCTGTGCCCCCCCAGCCGTGGGTTCTGGGGGCCAAGGTGGGCTCGGGGCAGGGGGCGGGGCTGGGGGCGGCAGGGGATGCCGGGCTGGGGGCGCACAGGGATGTGGCGGAGCGGAGCGGGGGAGGTTGTGGGGAGGATGCGGGACCGGGGGCTGAGGGGGTGCGGGGGATGCGCAGCGGGCAGGACGCGAAGGATGCGGGGCCGGCGGCTGCGGGGGATGTGGGGAGCGCGGGAGGGGCTGCGGGGGCGCGTCCCCGGCCGGTCCTACCTGAGTCATGGCGGAGCCGCTCCTCCGCAGCTCCCGCAGCGCTTTATCGGAGCGGCAGGACCGGCCGGGGATGGGGCCGGGGGGGTGAGCGAGGGGGGGCCGGGCAGGGAACCGGGGGGGCGGCGGCTCCGTCCCGGCCTCGCCAAATATTGACGGAGCCGCCCCGCGCCCGTCTCAAGGTGACGGCGAACGCAGAGGGCACCGGCGGCACCGCGGCACCGGCGGCGGCCCGGAGCGACCGGCCCTCCCCCGGAATGCAGAGTGTCCCCGGGACGCGCCGGGCCCGCCTGGGATGCGCCGAGCCCCCGCCGCCCCCGGGCCCTCCCGCCGAGCCCCGGCCCCCAAGAGCCGAGCTCGGACTGCCCCGACCCCCGGCGCTGCACGGCCCCCCCGGTAAAGCCTAAATCCCCCCCGGTGCTGCGCCCCTCCGCCCCTGCGGGGCTGCACGGCCGAGCCCCCGATACGGCCCCCACCCAGTGACCCGGGTAGGGGGACAGGGGCCCCGGCACCGGGATCTGCCTGCAGGGACACCCCCGGGCAGCGGGGGGAGCTCCCCGCACGCCCCGCAAGCAGCTGCAGGTCCTGGGCTGGGCTAAGGCCACCCCACGTGAACCCCAGCCCAGGTGTCAGGTTTGGGCACAGGTGCCCCATACCCGTCCCCACTGCACGGTGACCACAGCGCCCCCCGGGGGGAACCCAGGAGTGACCCAGGGGTGACCCAGGGGTGACCCAGGACTGACCCAGGACTGGCCCAGGACTGGCCCAGGCCACCCCATCACACCCACCACCCTGGCACACGTGATGGCAGCGGTGGCACCAGGCCCCGTCCTGCACCTGCATCCCACCCTCCTGCCACATCCCTTGCACCATCCTCGTGACCCCCAAACGCCCCAGACCCCCCAAGCCCCTCTGGCCATGCCCCAAGGCCCCAGCCCTGCCGGGCTCCATCCTGCCCCCGGCAGCACCCAGCGCGCTCCCCCGCCCCGCACCTGGCGTCACCGTGGCGCAGGTGGGCACGGTGCCCCGGGCTGGCCGGGCAGAGGGAGCCCCGAGAGCCCCCCAGGCCGAGCTTACCCGGGAGCCCCGGAGGAACTCCATGAGGATGGGGCCGGTCCCATCCCGGTCACGTGCGCGCGGCGGGGCCGTGCCAGCAGCGCCGGGACACGGCTCAATCATTAACCCGGCCCGGAGCGGGCCCGGGCAGCGCTGGCACTGCCACCGGCGCCGCGGCCCCGCCACGGCCCCAAGGGCACCGCCACCCTGGCACAGCTGGCCTGGCCTGCCCCTGATGCCGTGGGGATGGCCGAGCAACGGGGCAGGTGCCACACGCCTCTGCAGGCTCCCCACAGCCCAGTCCTACACCTGAGCGAGGGATGGGCACTATGGGCACTGCCCTCTCCCCACAGCCCTGCCATTATCCCACAGCCCTGCCCTCTCCCCACAGCCCTGCCATCGGGCATCCCCCCGCACCGAGGCAGCGGGGCTGTGCCGTGTCACCCGCCACCCCTCCCGGCACCCTCGGGGTGCAGCTCTCGTCGCCCCCGGCGCAGGGCCTGTCCTGCGGTGGCACTTACGCTCTGGAAGGCGGAGGAGACAATGTGGTGGAGCTCGGAGGACACCTGGGAGTGGGTCATGGTGCCGGCACGGCCCCCGGCACGGCCGGCTTAGCCCTTTTCCTTCTCGCGGGGGCTCAGGGGTCGCTGTCGGGGCAGCATAACCTGGGGGCACACAGGGGGATCAGGGGGTCCCCAGAGCCGTGCCGCGGGCGGGGCCGGGGCTGCCCCTCCTCGGCCCCGGCTGGCTCCGGGCTGGTTTGTCTTGGCCACCGGCTGGAATGGGAGAGCTGCGGCCAAGACAAACGCCGGGAGGGGAGCGGAGCCGGGGCAGCGGGACCCCGGGCAAGCACCCAACCCCGCGGGGTGCAGGCGGGGTGCCAGGCTCGGGGGGCCACAGCAGCACCCGACCGTCCCAAAACCCAAAACCCCACAGCCCCCCCCGCCCCAGCTTCCCCAGCCCAACGCAGCTTCCACCCACATTTGCCCCCGGGCGCTCCCCGGGCCCTGCCCCGACCCCTGTGGCACCGGCGTGCCGCGTTTATTGCCACGGGAGCTGGCCCCACGTGACGGGGGCACTGAGGAGGGTGGTGACGGATGACTGCGTCTCACATGGTGGCATCACTGTCCCCGTCACCGCCACCGGCGGGGCCAGCACGGCGGCCGTGGTGAGGCTGGAGGAGTCGTGCTCTCAGGGAATGCCCGCCCGGGCTCCTCGAGCCTCACCGCAGCCCCGGATCCCACCTTTTCCCAAAATTCGGTGCTACCCTGCTCCAGCTTCTCCCTAATCCCCGCTCCCGTCCGGGGCCGGAGCCAGCACATCCACATTCCAGCAGGCAGATTATCCGCCCTGCCACGCCGCTCTCCTGGGGCGCCCGCCAAGCCGCCGCCAGCGTTCACCCCCAGGTTCAGGCCGGGACCCTCCCACGGGGGGGACGTGGTGCTGGGCCGCCCCCTCGGAGGGTGCCGGGGCAGCCGTCGCTGCTGTGGGCGCTAAGCAGCTTTTGGGGTTTAATCTCGTGGGCAGCTCGGGATTAGTTTGGGAACACACTGAGATTGTTCTCGGGAACGTCGTGCTCTCACCAAAACACCCCAAAACGGGGTCCGGGTCCCCAGGTGCCACAGCGGGGTCCCAGCACGGTGGTGACACTGGGACACGTGGCGCCCGGCAGCCGGGGCATGACCCCGCTGGAAAGGATGACGGACAGCCGGGGGGCGCGGGGGACACTTCTGCTTTCCATCGCAGTCACTGAGTCACGGGCGAGCAGCGGCCGGGAACGGCTCAGGGCTCGGGCCAGCCCCGCGGAGAGCGGCCAGGACGAGCCTTGATCGCTGCCCTGCGGCCAACCGCGCTCCCAGGACATTCCGGCAGCCTGGGCTGGGGGACCGGGCCCCGAGCAGACACCCCAGGCCAGTCCCTTCGCCACCCGCGCTCCTCGGGCAGAAGGGTCGGCACCGCGGCGGCGGCAGGAGCGCGACGGTGTCAGCGCTGGCACCGGCACAGCCGCGCCCTGCGCCGCCCCGCAGCACAATGGGCGCTTGTGCGAGCCGGGCCGCCCCGATCGGCGGGGCAGGACCCGCTCCGGGCGCCGGGCCACGCCGCGACTGACCCGACACTGCCGCGGGCGCCCAGCGCCGCTGCCGCGGCCACTCCCGCGCCGCCGGAGTCACATTCCTGGGACCGGCCCCGGCCTGCCTGAGCGGCTGAGGCGATTAGAGGGCTCGGCCCTGGCCCCGCACTGCCTCGGGGCTGCCCCGGAGGGCCACGAGCTCCCGGACCCGTCCTGAGCCAGGACCCACCTCTGGGTCAGCGGGCGGGGCCGCGGGCTGAGCGCGGTGGGACAGCGCTGCTGGCACCTGCACCGCAGGCACATTCACACCGGGATCTCGTGTCCACACCGCCACAGTTGTGTCCTGGGCAGCCTGTCCACACCGGGACAAGCACAGCCACACTGGGACAATCACATCCTGGGCAGCCTGTCCACACCGGGACAAGCACACCTGTACTGGGACAATCACATCCTGGGCAGCCTGTCCACACCGGGACAAGCACAGCCACACTGGGACAATCACATCCCGGGCAGCCTGTCCACACTGGGACAAGCACAGCCGCACTGGGACAATCACATCCCGGGCAGCCTGTCCACACTGGGACAGGCACACCTGTACTGGGACAATCACATCCTGGGCAGCCTGTCCACACCGGGACAAGCACAGCCACACTGGGACAATCACATCCTGGGCAGCCTGTCCACACCGGGACAAGCACACCTGTACTGGGACAATCACATCCCGGGCAGCCTGTCCACACCGGGACAAGCACAGCCACACTGGGACAATCACATCCTGGGCAGCCTGTCCACACTGGGACAGGCACACCTGTGCTGGGACAATCACATCCTGGGCAGCCTGTCCACACCGGGACAAGCACAGCCACACTGGGACACCCGTGTCCTGGGGAGCCAGCACACACATCCACACCGGGACAGCCACGCCCACAGCACAGACCCAAAACCCCACGGGAAGAGACAAGACTGGGAGCAGGGGGCCCCCAGAGCAGCAAGTGCCCCCTCTGCCATGCCTGTGCCCCCACGAGCACAGCCCAACTCCTGCCACTCCGTCTGCTGCCACCCGGTGCCACCGGGCACATCCCTGACACGGGCTCAGTGCTCAGTGCCAGCCGCGCTTGTGCCCACTCTGGCATCAAGGCTGATGGTGACCCCCAGAGCACGTTCCCCAGCCTTGGAGGTGGCACCAGCTCCCCGTGGTGACAGGAACACACCTGTGTGTGTGTGCCAGGCAGCAGGAATGGCCGGGGCGAGGCCAGCACAGCTCAGGAGCAGGGAAGTCAGGAGAGCCCCAGATCCCTGCACCCCGAAACGGAGGAGGGCCCGTGGGTGCCCCAGCACTCTGCCACCCCCACAGGCGGGAGGACCCCAGCTCCCTGCAGCCCCCTGCTCCCTGCCCCATCTCACCTGGCTGCTCCAGGAAAGCCCTGGGTGTCCCTGGCACCCCGTGTGCCCCCAGATCCCGCCCAGCAGCAGCAGGTGGGGTCCTGCACCCCCTCATCACCGCGGGATGGAGCTGGGCCAGACACCGCTGGCTTCCTCTCGGCTTCACTCACTAAACTTCAGAAACCAACACCAAAAATATTCACCTCCCCCCGGCCCACGACCTCAAAACCACCGGATCTGGAGATGAATCACTGCTCTGCACCCACACGGTGCCACTACCGCTGTCACTGCCACTGTCACCGATGTGCCAGGGCACCCTCCCCCTCCTCACCGCCACCTCAGAGAGGCCACGACCCCCGTGCAGAGCCTCCTGCCATTGCCCACCCACCACTGTCCCCACCACTGTCCCCGCCCCAGCCGCAGCAGGGGACAGGCGCAGCTGCCCTCCACAATCCTGCGGGGACACGCACCAGCATTGACAGCCGGCTCCCGGCAGGATGGGACGGCGTTAAGAGGGGTGGTCTGGCCACAGCGACAGCCGCTGTCACCTGCGGCAGGGCTGGGCCACGCCCGTGCCGCTCCCGCTGTGCCCCCCCGTCCCAGCCCAGGCTGGGCCGCACTCACCCCATCCCCGCCGGCCCGGGGAGCCCGAGGAGCCCGAGGAGCCCGAGGAGCCCGGGGAGCCCGAGGAGCCCGAGGAGCCCGGGGAGCCCGGGGAGCCCGGGGAGCCCGAGGAGCCCGAGGCTCGGCAGCTCCGGCCGCTCCCACGGCCCGGGCGGGTCCTGCCCGGCGGGGGGGACGCGGGACCCCCGCGGGACCCCGGCACGGCACGAGCAGGAGCGAGCCCGAAGGGGCGATCCTGGAGCGGGGAGAGCCCGGAGCAGGGGCGAGCTGGAAGGGGCGATCCTGGAGCAGGGGCGATCCCGAAGGGGCGATCCTGGAGCAGGAGCGAGCCCGGAGCAGGGGCGATCCCGAAGGGGCGATCCTGGAGCAGGAGCGCGGGCAGCCGCGCTGTGCCCCGCGCTGCGAGCGCTGCCAGGAGCTTTATACCGGCTCAGGAGGAAAACAAGCCGCGGGAGCAGCGGCGGCAGCGCGAGGCTTTGTTCCGCGGAGCAGCCCGGATCCAAACAGGGAAGCTCTGCCAAGTCCTTCGCCGTGGCTCCCGTGGCGACCCCACTCCCGCCCCAGGCGTCTTTGGGGACACAGGGGACATGACCCCCTCCGTGAGCGCAGGGTCCCACCCCGGGCGAGGGTTGTGCCCACCCCCTTGGCCTCACGCCCCTGGAATGCCCCAGCGCGGCTCCCTCGGGCAGCCAGCCCGGCCCCTGCGGCCAGCACGGCCCGCCTAATGACAGGCTGGGCTGTGGGGGCTGAAACGGGGACAGCACGGGGACACGGCTCCCACGGTCCCCTCCCTTCCGCCCGCTGGGATGCCGCTCTCCGGCAGGGTGGCACCTGGGTCACCCTCAGCCCTGCCCCGGAGGTGCCAGGAGGGTCCCCCAGCCCGTCCTTTGGACCCTTGCGGCAGCCCCACCCCCTGTGGCTGCCCGCCCAGGACAGGTGACAAAGCCGGTACCGAGCGGCCCGAGCCCCCGGAGCCGGGCGGAAGGGCTGCCGGCGGGGGGCGCAGCCGGCGGGGGCGCAGCCGCCGGTGCCAGCGGATCGTTAGAACGATCAAATCCCCGTTTTTCTGGCAACCGCTTGAAGTGGTGCAGCGACCCCGAAGGGCTCGACAGCAGGTTCCCAACTGGAGCCCCCCTCCGTGGGGGGACGGGGCAGGCGCGGAGCCCTTCCCGCAGCACCGGGAGCCGCCAGCATAATCCCACCACGGAGCAACCCCAAATCCCGACACCGTATCCAAAACCAGAAGGGTCTCCGCAGCTGGGGAGAGGCAGCCACCGCCCACGCAGCCCCCGAAACCTGTTCGCACCCCAAAGCTGCTGCCCCCTCCCCGGGGGCGCGCCCGGGGCCGTGGAGCCCACGCTCCGTGGGAGAGCCCCGGGCTGGAGCCGTGCCCGGCGTTGCTCAACCCGGATGGTTTCGCAAGGGGCAGAGCCCCGGCGGCTCTCGGCGGGCACCGTGCGGCTCCCGGGCCCCGCGGAGCCGCCGCTCCCGGCGAGCAGCACGGTGCAGGGCGGCGGGGTGAGCCCAGCCCCCTTCCCGGCCCCGCGGGCCCCTCGCGGGTCGCGGGTGGCCGCAGGACCGCCCCAGACGTGCGACAGGGACACACGACGGGTCCCCTCCCCAGCCCCGGCACTCACCTGCCGAGGGCTGCCGGGCTCAGGCGCCGCGGGGGAAGCGCATGGAGCGGCCCCGCTGCAAGAGAGAGGGATGAGGATGAGGATGAGGATGAGGATGAGGATGATGGATGAGGATGATGGATGAAGGGTCCTGACTCCCCCCTGTCCCGGGATCCACCGTCACCCCTGAGAGCAGGGGCTGGGGTCTCCTGGGACCACCCTGCACGGAGCTCCGGCGGTGGCGGGGCCGAGGTTCGCCGTCCCGGGCGGGATCGCTGCCGGCCGGGAGTGGTACCGGGGTGCCCGGGTGGTACCGGGGTGTCCGGGAGGGCTCCAGGGACCCCCGGGGGTTTCGGGGTGCTCCTGGGGGTGCCGGGGCTGCGTGTCGCTCCACCTGCAGCCGAAGGAGCCGAGGCACCCGGAGCGCGCGCTGGGAGCCCCGGGGTGCGGGACACGGCACAGCCCCCCGAACCCCCGAACCCCCGAACCCCCCAAACCCCCGAAACCCCCGAACCCCCGAACTCCAACACCGCGGCACGGCCCCGCGCAGGCAGCGGGGGAAGCGGAGCCGCGGCAGCGCCGGGACCTGGGGCTGCCAGGGCGGGACGGGACCGGGACCGGGACCGGGAGTGGGACCGGGAGAGGGAACGGGACCGGAGCGGGACCGGGAGAGGACCGGGACCGGAGCTGCCGCGGGCGGGGCGGGAGAGCAGGGAGCGGAATGGGGGTCGGTGAGAGCAGCGTGCGGGGAACGGAGACAGCACCGACGGGGACGGGCGGCACCGGGACCGGGACCGGGACCGGACCGACCGGGACCGGGACCGGGACCGGGACCGGGACCGGAGCTGCCGTGCTGCGCCCCGCCAGCCCCATCGCCTCCGCTCACGATCCCGATGCCGGTGCCGCTGCTTACCGGACAGTCCGGCTGCGCCGGGCGGGTCTGCGCGTCCCCGCGGGGCGGAACGGCGGGAGCGCGCCGGGGCGGGGCGGCACCGGGCGGGTCCGCACGGCTTCCGGCACCGACCCAGCGGGTGCGGACACCGTCTCCGCACGGGATCGGCGCAGGACGCCCGCGCAGTGGCGCTGTCCCGGGAGGGCGGGCGAGGGACCCGGCGGGTCCGGCGGGGACTCAGGCGGGCGGAGCCGGGGATCGAACCCGGAACCACGGGGCGGGGTGGGGCGCGGTGGGCGGGGCCATCGCGGGAGGTGTGGCGGGTGGGCGGGGCCGCGCGAGGGCTGCCGGGAGGTGTGGCGGTGTGGGCGGGGCGCGCGGGGGCTGCCGGGAGGTGTGGCGAGGCGGGGCGCGCGGGGGCTGCCGGGAGGTGTGGCGGAGTGGGCGGGGCGCGCGGGGCTGCCGGGAGGTGTGGCGGTCGTGGGCTGCGGGGCGCGCAGGGTGCTGCCGGGAGGTGCTGGCGGGGCGTGGCAGGGCGCGCGGGGTTTGCCGGGAGGTGTGGCGGGGGCGGGGCGCGCGGGGGCTGCCGGGAGGTGTGGCGGGCGGGCGGGGGCCGGTGGCGGTGCCGGTACCGGGGCCGGGCCGGGCCGGGGCCGATCGCGGCGCGATGCAGAAATACGAGAAGCTGGAGAAGATCGGCGAAGGTGCGGCGGGGCCGGGGCCGAACGGAAGGAGCCGGGTGCTGTGGGGCCCGGCGGCGGCGGTGTCGGTGTCGGTACAGGTACCATGACCCCTTTCCGCCCCCCGCAGGCACCTACGGGACCGTGTTCAAGGCCAAGAACCGGGAGACGCACGAGATCGTGGCGCTGAAGCGGGTGCGGCTGGACGACGATGATGAGGTGAGGGGGGCCGAGACTGGGATCCCCGGGACCCCGGACACCCTCCGGACATCCCCGGACACTCCCGAACACTCCTGGACCCCGGACACCCCCGGGATCCCCGAACACTCCGGGACCCCGGACACCCCCGGTCCCACAGCCCCGCGTGTCCCGCAGGGGGTGCCCAGCTCGGCGCTGCGGGAGATCTGCCTGCTCAAGGAGCTCAAGCACAAGAACATTGTCAGGTACCGGGGTACCGGGGTACCGGGGTACCGGGGGTACCGGGCGGTACCGGGGCTCTGACGGTACCGGGGGCTTAGGCGGTACCGGGGGCTGTACCGGGGCTCGGGCGGTACCGGGGGTACCGGGCGGTACCGGGGCTCTGACGGTACCGGGGCTCAGGCGGTACCGGGGCTCTGACGGTACCGGGGGCTCAGGCGGTACCGGGGACTCAGGCTGTACCGGGGCTCAGGCCATACCGGGCAGTACCGGGGTACCGGGGCTCGGGGGTCGCAGTCCCGGGCCGCTCCTGCCGGGCTGGGGCTCAGGACCCTCCCCGCAGGCTCCACGACGTTCTGCACAGCGACAAGAAGCTGACCCTGGTCTTTGAGTTCTGTGACCAGGTGAGCGCTGGGGGTCGGGGGTCGGGGGTCCGGGGGTCCCGGAGGTCCCTGGGGGTCCCTGGGGGGTCCCTGGTGGTCCCTGGGGTCACTGCTCCCTCCCCCCTTCGCTTTCCCCCAGGACCTGAAGAAATACTTCGACAGCTGCAACGGGGACCTGGACCCCGAGATTGTCAAGGTGGGTCGGGAGTCCTGGGGGCCCCTGTGCCCTGTGGGGGCTGGGGCTGATGCCCCCTGTACCCTGCGGGGCTGGGGCTGATGCCCCCTGTGCCCCTGAGGAGGGGTCGCTGGGCTGATGCACCCCTGTGCCCCGCAGTCCTTCATGTACCAGCTGCTGAAGGGACTCGCCTTCTGCCACAGCCGCAACGTGCTGCACCGGGACCTGAAACCCCAGAACCTGCTCATCAACAGGGTGGGACGGGAGCTGGGGCTCTGGGGGGACCAGGGCAGGGGCTCTGGGGGTCTGGGGGATCAGGGCAGGGGGAGCAGGGGGTCTGGGGGTCTGGGGATGGATCAGGGCAGGGCTCTGGGGGTCTGGGGATGGATCAGGGCAGGGGCTCTGGGGGTCTGGGGGGTCTGGGGGGATCAGGGCACGGGTGAAGGAGCAGGGGGTCTGGGGGTCTGGGGGATCAGGGCACGGGTGAAGGGGCAGGGCTGTCTGTCGGGCAGGCACACCTGGCAGCAGGGGCTGTGCTGGGGGCTCACACCTGGAAATGGGGGACGGGCTGTCTGTCTGTCTGTCTGTCTGTCTGTCTGTCTCGGGGGGTCACGCCGGGTGTCAGTCCAGCCACAGTTGCAGCTCCATCTCCCCATGTTCCCAATGGTGGGAAAGGCAGCGGGCCAGTCCCGGGGTGTGGGGACACCGTGGGCCCCCCGCTCACCCTCGGCCTGTGCCCCCAGAACGGGGAGCTCAAGCTGGCGGATTTCGGGCTGGCTCGGGCCTTCGGCATCCCTGTGCGCTGCTACTCGGCCGAGGTGAGCGGGGCTGGGGCCCGGGGCTCGGGGGGCTCGGGGGCTCGGGGGGCTTGGGGGCTCGGGGCTGGCTGGGGGCTCAGGGGCTCAGGGACTCGGGGCTCGGGGGCTGGGGGCTCGGGGAGCTCGGGGGCTCAGGGCTCGGGGAGCTCGGGGGCTCAGGGGCCTTGGGGCTCGGGGGGCTCGGGGGCTGGGGGGCATCGGGGGCTCGGGGCTCAGGGGCTCGGGGCTGGCTGGGGCGCCCCTCTCCCTGTCCCAGTGTCCCTGTCCCAGTGTCCCTGTCCCATGTCCCTGTCCCGCCCCAGGTGGTCACTCTGTGGTACCGGCCCCCCGACGTTCTCTTCGGTGCCAAGCTCTACTCCACCTCCATCGACATGTGGTCAGCTGGGTGCATCTTTGCGGGTACACTGGGGGCCAGAGCGGGGGGCCGGGGGCTGGGGGCCCATGGAACCACCCCTGTCCCCCAGAACTGGCCAACGCGGGCGGCCGCTCTTCCCGGGCAACGACGTGGACGACCAGCTGAAGAGGATCTTCAGATATCCTTGGGGAGGGGACAGCACGGACGGCCTGGGAGTGGGGGGGCTCGGGGAGTGGGGGCTCGGGAGTGGGGGCGCAGGGAGTGGGGGGCGTGGGGAGTGGGGGCTCAGAGTGGGGAGCTCGGGGAGTGGGGGCGCGGAGTGGGGGCTCGGGAGTGGGAAGCCCAGAGGAGGGGGAGCCCAGAGGAGGGGGAGACCCTTGAATGGAGAGCCCCAGGAGTGGGGATTCCCCTGGGAATGGGGAGCCCTGTGGGCATGGTGTTCCCTAGGAACGGGGACCCCAGAATCCTGGAATGGACAGTCCTGGGAATGGGGAGCCCTGCAGAATAGGGAGCCCTGGGGAATGGGGAGCCCCTGGAATGGGAGCCCCCAGGCTGGGCAGAGGGGCAGGGGCTGGGTGCCCTCCACTGCCCCGGTGGCCCTTGACTGTCCCCACGCTGCTGGGGACCCCCACGGAGGAGCAGTGGCCGGCCATGGCCAAGCTGCCCGACTACAAGGTGAGGGCGGGGCCGGGGTCGGCGGGCACAGGGCTGTGGGGGCTGGGGGTCACCGTGTGTCCCCAGCCCTACCCCATGTACCCAGCTACCACCTCCCTGGTCAACGTGGTGCCCAAGCTGAACGCCACCGGCCGGGACCTGCTGCAGGTGAGACCCGCCTGTGCCCCCGCCGTGCCCCCCTGTGCCCCCTCTCTGTGCCCCCTGCCCCTGTGCCCCCTTCCCCTGTGCCCCCTGCCCCTGTGCCCCCACCCCCTGTGCCCCCTGCCTGCCCCCCTGTGCCCCCTGCCCCGGCTGCGGGACCTGCTGCAGGTGAGACCCGCCTGTGCCCCCTGTGCCCCCCCGTGCCCCCTGCCTGTGCCCCCCTGTGCCCCACCCTGTGCCCCCCGTGCCCCCTTCCCTTGTGTCCCCCAGCCCTGCCATGTCGTCCAGCCTGCACTGCCCCTGCTCGTGTCCCATCGCTGTGTCCCCACACTTGTTCCCCCTGCCCACCTCGTGGGGGCTCTGGCTCCGGGTGGGTCCTCCCCTCGCAGCCCCCTGCCCGGCTGGGGGGCTGTGGGATGGGGAGGGTCCGTGCTGTCCCCGCTCAGCCCCCGTCCCCCCAGAACCTGCTCAAGTGCAATCCAGTGCAGCGGATCTCGGCGGAGGAGGCCCTGCAGCACTCCTACTTCACCGACTTCTGCCCCCCTAGGGCCCCCGGTTCCCCAGACCCCTGAGGGGGCAGCCCCAGCCCCCGCAGCGGGGTGCCAGCCCGTGCCAGCCCCCTGAACTGCAGCCCCCCAGTATTTATTAGGTTCTGCCCCGGCTGCGGGGCTGGTGCCACCGGACCCCCAGCCCGGGGGGTGGATGAGAGGGCTTGGACCCCCAGGGACACGGGCCTCACCTGGGGCAGGGGGCTTCCCAAGGGCGTGGGAGCCCCCAGCAATGGGGCCACAGGGCTGGTGGAGGGGCAGGACCCTCCGGGACCAGGCACAGGGACCCCGGGGGGGTTCCCCCCTTTCTCCTCTCCCTGCGCCCCCCGCCCCTCCCGGGGGTCGCGGTGTGCCCTGCCGGGCGCGGCTGGTGTGCGTTCGCGTCCCATAAAGAGCTTCCCCAGCACCGCCTCCTCCTTCCTGGGCTGCGCGACCCCGCCCGGCCCTGCGACCCCCGCCCCCAGCAGCCCGGAGCCAGGGCCTGGGGCACCGCTTTATTTGGGGGCTGGAGGGGGGTGCATGTCCAGCGGGGGGGCACAGGCAGCGCATGCAGGGACGCGGGAGCAGGGCCGGGGGCGCCCCTCACCCCCAGCCCCCCGACACCCCCTCAGGGGGCACGGGAGGCCTGGAGGCCGCCCCGCGGCCGGGGTGTCCCCCAGCCCCCGGCCGGCGGGGGGGCGGGCTGGGCTCTGCGGGGCGGCCCGGGGGGGACCCTAGAGCCGGGTGACGAGGTAGCAGGTTCGGGGTGACGCCGAGGCGGGGCGCGGGGCCGGGCAGGGGGCCAGGCGCTCTGCGGGGGGTCGGGGTCAGCTCCACGGCCGCCCCCTGCCTGCTGCGGGCTCTGCCCCTTGCCCCTCCCTGTGCCCCCCTTGGGCCAACCTGGAGCCCCTCCCGTGTGCCCCACCCGGCCCCCCTCTCCTGCCCCACTGTGTCCCGGAGGAGGACCCAGCGGGGACCCCAGCCCGGCTGAGGGGTGCCAGGGCGGGGGCGCCCCGGTCAGGGCGCGGGGGGGATGATGAGGAGGGGGGATGTCTGCAGGGAATGGGGGGAGTCACCGTGACCGCGAGCTGTGCAGGCAGTGCCGGGTTCGCGGGGAATGCGGGAGATCTGCAGGGAATGGCCCTGGGGAGCCCCCACGGCCCCCCTTCCCCGAGGGACAGCCCCTCGCCCCCCGTGTACCTGGGTGGGCGCGGGGCCGGGGGGCTGCCCGGGACCGCCGGGTGCTCCTGGACGGGCGGTGAGAGAGCGGTGAGCGGGGGATGGGGCGGGCGAGCCCGGGGCCGGGGGCTGGGGGGGCGCGGGGGGTTACCGGGGTGCCGCCGTCGCTCCGCGGGCTCCGCTTCTTCTCCTTGTACAGGCTGAGCAGCTTGTCCCGGAACACCTGCGGGGGCAGGTCAGGGTCCCGGCCCCGCGACCCCCGGCGGGGGCAGGCGGGGGGGCTCACCTCGTACAGGTAGTCAAAGATCTCCAGGATGGTGAGGAGGCTGGCGCCGATGAAGAGCCCCATCTGCCCCCCGATGTCACCTGTGCAGGTGGCAGGTGGCAGGTGGCAGGTGTCAGCGAGGGCGGAGCCCCGGGCCCCGCACCCCCAGCCCGTCCCTCACCCAGCAGCCCCGCCACCTCGTACGCCTTCTTCTGCTCGATCATCTCGTAGTTGAGCGCCTCGAAGAAGATGTCCAGGACCAGCACGTTGTCCCTGGGGGCACGGGACACAGGGGGCGAGGGGGCAGCGTCGGGCTGTGCCGTGCCGGGCTGTGCCGTGCCGGGCTGTGCCGTGCCAGGCTGTGCCGTGCCGGGCTGGGGCTGCACTGTGCCATGGGGCACCGTGGGGCAGCGCAGAGGGGTGCCCAGGGCTGGGGGCACAAGCCGTGCCGTGCTGGGCTGGGCTGTGCCGTGCCAAACCGAGCCATGCCGTGCTGTGCCCTATGGGTTTCCTGTTCCTGGGGCACAGGGGAGGCTGTGCCGTGCCATGCCGTGCTGTGCCGTGCTGTGCCATGCTGGGCTGTGCCGTGCCAAACCGAGCCATGCCGTGCTGTGCCCTGTGGGTTTCCTGTTCCTGGGGCACAGGGGAGGCTGTGCCGTGCCATGCCATGCTGTGCCATGCCGTGCCATGCTGTGCCATGCCATGCCATGCCATGCCCTGCCATGCCGTGCCACGCCATCGTTTTGGGCCGTGTCAGTGCGTGGCTGAGCCGTGCTGTCACGCTGCCGCTGTCCCAGGCGCGTTGGGCACGTGTGGCACGGCGCTGGCTGGCGCCGGGGGCCGCGCTGTGCCGTGTCGCGCTGTCACACTGCTGTGTGCTGCAGCTCTCACGCCGGGGCTGTGGGGCTGAGCCGCGTCACGCCGTGCGCTGGGGAGGCGGGTGGCACCGCGGGTGGCAGCGCCGGTGGCAGCGTCACTCACGCGATGTACTGCTCCGTCTTGTTGAACTTCTTGGCCAGGTACTTGGCCGAGGCCTTGCTGGGGATCTTGACCATGGAGAGCTCCTTGCCGTAGCGCACCATGGCGCAGGGCGTGCGGCACGCGCAGTACTCGCTGTCCTTCGTCACCAGGAAGTCTGGGGGGGCGCGGGTGGGACCGGGACCCCCAGGACCCTGCCCCCGCCGGAGGCGGCATGCCCGGGGACAGAGTGGGCAGGGGGTGCCACCCGGGAGGAGCGAGCCAGAGGGAAGGGACCCGGCCCTGCGCGTCTGGGGACAGCAGTGACCCCGCACAGCGAGGGCACAGGGACAGCAGAGCCACGCTCACAGAAAGGGGGCACAGGGACAGCAGTGACCCCTCCCCAGCCAGGGCACGGGGACATTGGAGCTGCACTCACAGAAATGGGGGCACAGGGACAGCAGTGACCCCACCCAGCGAGGGCACAGGGACACCAGAGCCGCGCTCACAGTGCTGGGGGCACAGGGACACCGGCGCTGCGCTCACAGAACGGGGGACACGGGGAGGCTGAGGGGGGCCCAGGACAGGCGGGGGGCGCCCCGGGCCGCCGGGGGCGCGGGGTACGTACCCAGCGCGGGGTCGGCGCACTCCTTGTACTGCTCGGGGGTGCAGACGTTGGCATTGCCTGCGGGGGAGGCGGCGGTCGCAGGGGCGGGGGGACGGCGCCGGAGCCCCGCCGCCCCCGGGCCCCCGCTCACCCGGCATGTGCACCATGCGGCAGTTGCAGTTCTCGGCCAGGTAGCGCGTCTCGCAGTCCAGGCGGCACGCCGTCAGGCTGTAGTTGGTGAAGAAGTCGGACTCGATGGGGGTGGCCTTGCAGTCCCCCCAGGGCGGGGGCAGGTACACCAGCTGCCGGCACCCGCTAAGGAAAACGCGGCGTCCTGGGGCCCCGCGGCGGCCCCGATGTCCCGTGTCACAGCCGGGCACCCCGCAGCCCCCGGCAGAGCCCCCCCGCACAGCCCCCGCCCCTCCCTGTCCCCCCTCTCGGGGCACAGCAATTGTCACCTGTGCCGGGTGCCACGGCCGAGTCTGGCGGGTGGCACCGCGTGGGAGCGAGCAGGAACAGGGCGTGCCGGGCGGGGGGCTCAGCACCGACCCCCGCCCTCCCCTGGTGCCCGGTGCAGACCCAGCTCCGTCCGTGGGTGCCCGGGCCGCGTTCCCGCTGCCGCCGCGCTCCACGCGCCGGCACACGTGGTGACACCCACCCGAGGCACCTAAATTTAGGTGTCTGGCTGCGGGGGCCGGCGCTGCCGCCCCCCCGGCGGCTGTTCCTGCGCAGGGGCTGCCTGCACCTGCCCTGGGGCCGCCCCCCGCCCTGTGCTGCTCCTGGCAGGGCAGTGGCGCCGTGCCCACGGCGTGTCCCCGTGGGGACGGCTGTGGTACCCGCGGGGACGTCTGTGGCAGCACCAGGCCATCCCGGACCCTTGGGTCGCCACCCCGATCCCTGCAGGGCCCGTCCCGGTCCCTCGGTCGGTGCCCAGCCCGGGCGCCGTGCCCGGATACCCGCTGCTGCTGGCACGACACGAACGTCTGGAAGCCGGGGGCGACCCCGAAGCCCAGCTGGTCAATGAAGGGCGGCTCGTCCTGGCTGTGGATCTGCACCTTCACCCCCACCTCGAACGAGGTCTCATCTGCAGAGCAGGGAGAGGGGTCAGGTGCAGGGCAGGGGTTCACCTGTGTCCCCCCAGACGGGCAGGGGCTCACCTGTGTCCCCCCAGACGGGCAGGGGCTCACCTGTGTCCCCCCAGACGGGCAGGTGATCTCACCTGTGTCCCCCAGACGGGCAGGTGATCTCACCTGTGTCCCCCAGACGGGCAGGTGATCTCACCTGTGTCCCCCAGACGGGCAGGGGCTCACCTGTGTCCCCCCAGACGGGCAGGTGATCTCACCTGTGTCCCCCAGACGGGCAGGTGATCTCACCTGTGTCCCCCAGACCGGCAGATGATCTCACCTGTGTCCCCCAGACGGGCAGGTGATCTCACCTGTGTCCCCCAGACCGGCAGGGGCTCACCTGTCCCCCCAGACGGGCAGGTGATCTCACCTGTGTCCCCCCAGACGGGCAGGTGATCTCACCTGTGTCCCCCCAGACCGGCAGGGGCTCACCTGTGTCCCCCCAGACGGGCAGGGGATCTCACCTGTGTCCCCCCAGACCGGCAGGGGCTCACCTCTGTCCCCCCAGACCGGCAGGTGATCTCACCTGTGTCCCCCCAGACCGGCAGGTGATCTCACCTGTGTCCCCCACACGGGCAGGTGATCTCACCTGTGTCCCCCAGACCGGCAGGGGGCTCACCTGTGTCCCCCAGACGGGCAGGTGATCTCACCTGTGTCCCCCCAGACGGGCAGGTGATCTCACCTGTGTCCCCCCAGACAGGCAGGTGATCTCACCTGTGTCCCCCAGACGGGCAGGTACTCACCTGTGTCCCCCCAGACGGGCAGGGATCTCACCTGTGTCCCCCAGACCGGCAGGTGATCTCACCTGTGTCCCCCCAGACGGGCAGAGGATCTCACCTGTGCCCCAGACCGGCAGGTGATCTCACCTGTGTCCCCCCAGACGGGCAGGGCTCACCTGTGTCCCCCAGACGGGCAGGTGATCTCACCTGTGTCCCCCCAGACGGGCAGGTGATCTCACCTGTGTCCCCCAGACCGGCAGGTGATCTCACCTGTGTCCCCCACACGGGCAGGTGATCTCACCTGTGTCCCCCCAGACGGGCAGGGGCTCACCTGTGTCCCCCCAGACCGGCAGGTGATCTCACCTGTGTCCCCCAGACGGGCAGGTGATCTCACCTGTGTCCCCCAGACGGGCAGGTGATCTCACCTGTGTCCCCCCAGACAGGCAGGGGCTCACCTGTGTCCCCCAGACGGGCAGGTGATCTCACCTGTGTCCCCCCAGACCGGCAGGTGATCTCACCTGTGTCCCCCCACACGGGCAGGTGATCTCACCTGTGTCCCCCCAGACCGGCAGGTGATCTCACCTGTGTCCCCCCAGACGGGCAGGTACTCCTCCTGCTGCACGTTGAGCATCAGCTCGAGCCCGTTGCCGGAGCCGCCCTGCAGCGTGGTCAGCACCTCCCGGCCCGGGCCCCCGGGGTTGAACGTGTAGCACTTGCCCAGGCGGGTGAAGATCTGCAGGGACACGGGGACACGGGGACAGGCTGTCACTGCCACTGCACCCCCACGGGGACACGGGGACACGGGGACACGGGGACAGGCTGTCACTGCCACTGCACCCCCACGGGGACACGGGGACACGGGGACACGGGGACACGCTGTCACTGCCACTGCACCCCCATGGGGACACGGGGACGGGGTTCCAGTGCCACCGTGGGGACACAGGGACACACGTGGGGACAGGACAACGGGGGTCCCAGTGCCCCACAGGAGCCAGGACGGGGACAGGATGGGGACAGGACGGGGACAGGACGGGGACAGGACGGGGACGGGATTCCCGTGCCCCAGGGAAGGCGAGCCCGCTGCCGGTGCCGCTGCCGGTGCCGGTGCCGCGCTGCCGCGGCTCTGCAGGGATTTTGGGTTTCGGTGGTTCCAGGGAACCCGCGGGGACACGGGAGATGGGACACGCCAGACCGTGACGGGGCCGGGACTCCTTTGTCACAGCGCAGAGGCGCCGTGTCCCCAGAGCCGGACCCGGGCCAGCCGCCGCAGGGACCCCGGGGTGACCCCGAGTTCCCGGGGACCTGCACCCCAAACACGCCGGGGTGACCCCGAGTTCCCGGGGACCTGCACCCCAAACACGCCGGGGTGACCCCGAGTTCCCGGGGACCTGCACCCCCAAACACGCCGGGGTGACCCCGAGTTCCCGGGGACCTGCACCCCCAAACACGCCGGGGTGACCCTGCGCCCCCAGACCGGTCCCGCGGCCGCAGCTCCTGCCACGCAGTCCCGTGACGTCACGGCCCCCCCGCTGTGGGTGCCCCCACCCGGGGTTATGTCCCACGGGGGGGAGGGAGGGGGCGTTGCCGTGGCAACCAGCTGCTCCCAAAGTGGGGACCCGTTGCCATGGCAATGCGGTGCCCAAGGAGGAAAGGGGGGGGCGGGTGTCATGGCAACGGCTGCCCGGCTTGGGGATGCTGGGGGGGCAGGGGTGGGGACAGCGGCGGGGACACGGCCTCAGCACTCCCCACTCAGGGCCACGCGGGGACCCCCACTCTGCGCCCCGGGACCCCCACCCTGGATCCCGGGACCCCACCCTGCTCCCAGGACCCCCACCCTGGATCCAGGACCCCCACCCTGGATCCCGGGACCCCCACCCTGCGCCCAGGGACCCCCACCCTGCGCCCCGGGACCCCCACCCTGGATCCCAGGACCCCCACCCTGCGCCCCGGGACCCCCACTCTGCTCCCCGGGACCCCCACCCTGCTCCCTGGGACCCCCACCCTGCGCCCCGGGACCCCCACCCTGCTCCCCGGGACCCCCACTCTGCTCCCCGGGACCCCCACTCTGTTCCTCGGGACCCCACTCTGCTCCCTGGGACCCCCACCCTGCTCCTCGGGACCCCCACCCTGCGCCCCGGGACCCCCACCCTGCTCCCTGGGACCCCCACTCTGCTCCCTGGGACCCCCACCCTGCTCCTCAGGACACCCACTCTGTTCCTCAGGACCCCCACCCTGCTCCCTGGGACCCCCACTCTGCTTCCTGGGGACCCCCACCCTGCACCCTGAAGATCCCCTGTCCCCAGCCCCATCCTGCCCCATCCAGCTGGCCCTGGGGGCGGCCAGAGGGACACAGCTGACCCCTTGACCCCTTGACCCCGTGACCCCGTGACCCCGTGACCCCCTGTGCCCTCCCCAGGCCCAGGAGCCTCGGGACACGGAGCCCAGGCCGGGATGAGGCAGGGACGCGGTGCCAGGGCTCGGCCCAGGCGGAGCATCCCGAGCCGGGACTCAGCCTGGCTGAGCCCGGGGATTTTGGGGGGCGGAGCCAGGACCCTGCTGCTTCACCAGGCACGTGCCCCCACCCCGAGCTGTGCCCTGGGGACCCTCCTGCCACATGTCCTGGCACCCAGGGGCCATCACCAGTGCCTGGCTACGGGGACACGGGCAGAGCAGCCCTGGCCACGGGCACGGGGGCACAGGGGGCACAGGGGGCACAGGGGGCACAGGGGGGTACAGAGGGTACAGGGGGCACAGGGGGCACAGAGGGGCACAGGGGGCACAGGGGGGCACAGAGGGGACACAGAGGGGCACAGGGGGCACAGGGGGGCACAGGGGGACACAGGGGGACACAGGGGGCACAGAGGGACACAGAGGGGCTAGGGGGCACAGGGGCACAGGGGGACACAGAGGGGCACAGGGGGGCACAGAGGGGCACAGGGGGCACAGAGGGCACAGGGGGACACAGAGGGGCACAGGGGGGGCACAGGGGGACACAGGGGGACACAGAGGGGGCACAGAGGGCACAGGGGGCACAGGGGTACAGGGGGCACAGGGGGGACACAGAGGGGCACAGAGGGCTGGGGGACACAGGGGGTACAGGGGGCACAGGGGGACACAGGGGGGTACAGAGGGGCACAGAGGGGCACAGGGGAGCATGGGGGGCACCGACCTCTCAAAGGGCAGCTCGTCCCTCAGCTGCGTGGGGAATTCATTATTGCTCTAAGAGCATTACAGTGACAGTAACGGCTGGGGACAGTGGTGTGCGCTGGGCAGCGCTGGCACGGCAGACGGGAGCTGCCCAGCGCCCACACTGCTGCCCCGGGCTGCGGGGGCAGAGGGGACGGCTTGTGCTGCCCGTGCCACCGCCCGTGCCACCGTCCGTGCCCCTCTGCCCGTGCCACTGTCCCTGCCCATCCTGTCTGTGCCACCATCCCTGCCCATCCCCGTGTCCCTGCCTGTCACACAAGTGTCACCATCCCCGCCTGTGCCACTGTCCCCGCCCTGTGCTGGGGGTCACGGCAGGGCTGGCACGGGGACCCCCACCCATGCCAGGCACGGGAGAGCGCCCAGGGAGCCTCTGTGCCAACAGTCAGGGCAGCGGCCGCTGCCCCAGTGGCACCTGAGGCTGGCACAGGTAGGGGGGCTGCACCCGTGAGCACCCCATGACCCTGAGCATCCTGTTCCGTGAGCATCCCGCACCCGTGAGCACCCCATAACCCTGAGCATCCCGTTCCGTGAGCATCCCGTGTCTGTGAGCACCCCATAACCCTGAGCATCCCGTACCGTGAGCATCCCGTGTCTGTGAGCACCCCATAACCCTGAGCATCCCGTGTCTGTGAGCACCCCATAACCCTGAGCATCCTGTACCGTGAGCATCCCGTGTCTGTGAACATTCCATAACCCTGAGCATCCCGTACCGTGAGCATCCCGTGTCTGTGAACATCCCATAACCCTGAGCATCCCGTGCCGTGAGCATCCCGTGTCTGTGAACATCCCATAACCCTGAGCATCCCGTACCGTGAGCATCCCGTGCCCACCGCCACCCCTGCAAGCCACAGCGACCCCCAGGCCGCACGGGGTGCCCAGCCCAGCCCCGCCGGCCCCGGGCACCGCTGGCAGCGCCTGGCGCCCCTGCAGCCCCAGGGCAGCGCCATCCCCGCCCGGCAGCCGCTGCTCCGGGGCTGGGACGCTGCGGGTGGCGGGGTGACCCGGCGGGTCTCTGCCTCGGCCGCACCCCCGTGCCCCTGCGCAGCCCCGGGCACCTCCCGGCACTCACCACGGTGAAGTTGCGGGCGGTGCAGCCGGTGCCGCGGAAGGAGCACTGCAGCAGCATGTCGGCCAGGTCGTGGCCCGTGCGGTTGTAGAACTCGGCCATGCTGAAGGGCTTCGCCTTGAAGTTCTTGAAGTTGGCCTTGTCGCGCAGCGCGGCCAGGACGTGGGGCTCGGCCAGCTGCGGGTTGCTGATCTCGTAGCGCTCGTTGAGCAGCGCCAGCAGCTCGCCCACGTGGTACATGTCGTTGCGGGTGATTTTGGAGAAGCGGAACTCGTTGAGGTTGCAGATGGTGATGGCCGGGAAGGTGAGGTTGCGGGCAGCCACCTCGTCCAGCTTGGTGACGTGCGGGTAGGTGAGGAAGTAGGCGACGCGCTCGGCGCACACGAGCAGCAGCAGCCCCAGCGAGCCCAGGAAAAAGCCGCCCCAGAGCACGCGGCGCAGGGACACGGCCCCGTAGGCGAAGACGTGGCTGATGCCGTGCAGCGAGGAGCTGTGGGCGAAGGCCCGCAGGCTGGAGAGCCCCTCGCCCTCCCCGCTGCCCTCCGAGCCCCTCCTCATCCTGTCGCGGCCGGGGCCCGCGGAGCCCCGCAGCCTCAGCCCATCGCCGCGCCGGGCGCGGGGCGCAGCTGGCGGCAGGGGAGGGGGAGGAGGGTGGGCAGGGGGGAGGAAGGCAGGGGGTGGGGGCGCAGCAGCGGCCGCCGCGCTCCCGCGGCTCCTTCACGCCGGCGCTGCCCGGCCGGAGCCGCGGAGCCGCGGGCAGCGCAGCGCAGCCCCGGTGCGTGCGCCAGCCCCGGCCCCGGCCCCGCCGGCGGGCTCCGTTCCGGTCCCGCTCCCGGCCCGAGCCCCGCGCCCGGACGCGGTCCCGATTGCAGCCTCGGTCCCCGCCCGCTCCCGGTCCCGGATTTAGCCCCAGCCCCGATCCCAGCTCCAGCTCCAGTTCCAAGCCCAGCCCCGGTCCCGCTCTCGGCTCCGGCTCCGCTCCCGCCGCGGCGCAGCCGCCGCCGGTCCCGCCGCCCCCCGCCGCCGCCGCCCCCGCCCCTCCCGCTCGGCTCCACCCGCCGCCCCCGCCGGCGGCCGCCGCCTTGGGGTACGGGGGGGCCGAGACCCCCGAAAGGGGGGGCAGCGCACGGCGCCCCTTCCCCGGGCAGCCCTGGGGAACCCACCTCGGGGGTCACACGGCGCCCCCATCCCCCGGTCACACAGCGGTCCCCGCACCCCGCGAAGTGACGCACCGCAGCCTTCACCCCAGAAAGATGTCACAGGGTCCCTCCACCCCGGGGTGACACAGGGGTCTCCCATTCAAAGGCTGATCCTTGGGACCCCCACCCCGGGAGAGTCATGCGGGGCTAACCCTCCCCTGGGGTCCCGCAGGGGTCCCCCCGCCTGGGGGGCTGACACACGGGTCCTCTCCCGTGAGGGACGGCACAGGTGACAGTCCATCCGCGGTGTTAGGAAGAGGTAACCCCCACTGCAGGGGTCCCCCATCCCGGGGTCATGCAGGGGATCCCCACCCCAGAAAGGTGACACAGGGTCCCTCCAGCCCAGGGGTGATAGAGGGACCCCCACCCTGGAGGGTGGCACAGGCGACCTCCGGGGGGTCACACGGGGGTCTCCCCATCCCAGAGGTCACCCGGGGGTTCCTCCGCTCCGGCAGTGACGCGAGCCCCCTGCCCCGGGGGTGACATCGGGGTTCCCCATCACAGGAATCACGCAAAGGCTCCTCCATGCCGGGGGCAGTGCACGGCCCCCCCTCCCGAGGTACCCAGGGGCTCAGCCCTCCGATCCGGCGGGGGCGTGAGGCAGCGCTCCCTCACTGGGGGGTGACAGGGGTGCCACACTCCTCGGGTGACACCGGGGACACCCCACCCCAGGGGTGACACAGGGGACACCTGCCCCGGGGTGACACAGGGGACACCCCGCCCCGGGGTGACATAAGGGACACCCTGACCCGGGGTGACACAGGGGACACCCTGCCCTGGGGGTGACACGGGGGACACCCTGCCCCGGGGGTGACACGGGGGACACGGGTGACACCCCGTCCCGGGTTCACACAGGGGACACCCCGCCCCGGGGGTCACACAGGGGACACCTGCCCCGGGGGTCACACGCGGGACACCCTGCCCGGGGGTCACACACGGGGACACCCCGCCCCGGGGTCACACAGGGGACACCCCGCCCCGGGGGGTCACACACAGGGGACGCCCCGCCCCGGGGTCACACAGGGGACACGGGTGACACCCCGCCCCGGGGGTGACACGGGGGACGCCCCGCCCCGCGGGCAGCGCGGCCAGCGGAGGGGCGGGGCCAGACTCGCTGGACACGCCCATTAGTTACGTCACTCACCCCGGCCCCGCCCAGCGCCCGCCCCCTCCCCGGTGCACGGGCGCCCCCCAGCGGCCCGGAGGACCCTTCGCAGCGTCCCAGCACACGGTGCAGCCCCCGGGTCCGCCTTGCGCCCCTGGTTTATTGGGGAGCAGCGCGGCGCCCCTCAGGACCCCTCCTTGGTCTGCTGCCGGATGAGATCGGCGTAGAGCCCCCCGCGCCGCACCAGCTCCTCGTGGGTCCCCTCCTGTGGAGACAGCGGGACAGCGGCGTGGTGTCACCTCCCTGCCGCTGCCGGTGCCGGTGCCGGTGCCGGTGCCGGTGCCGGTGCCGGTGCCCGCCCTGCCCGCTCTCACCTCGGCCACGCGGCCCTGGGCCAGCACGGCGATGCGGTGCGCGCCGCGGATGGTGCTGAGGCGGTGCGCGATGAGCAGCACGGTGCGGCCCGTGGCCGCCCGGTCCAGCGCCTCCTGCACCGCCCGCTCCGCCTGCGCGTCCAGCGCGCTCGTGGCCTCGTCCAGGATGAGCACGGCCGGGTCCTTGAGCAGCGCCCGGGCGATGGCGATGCGCTGCTTCTGTCCCCCCGGACAGCGCCGCGCCGCGCTCGCCTGCGGGACACCGCGGGGACACCGCGGGGACGGCGGGGATAGCGGGGCTGCACCATCCCAGGGGAGGGGACCCCCCATCCCACAGCCAGGGAACCCCAGAACGGCTCTGCCACACCAGCCTGGGGAGCCAGGAACCCCCAGAACGGCTGTGCCACACCAGCCTGGGCACCCCCATCCCACAGCCAGGGAACCCCCATCCCACAGCCTGGGCACCCCCATCCCACAGCCAGGAACCCCCAGAGCGGCCCGTGCCGCACCAGCCAGGGAACCCCCAGAACGGCTGTGCCACTAGCCTGGGCACCCCCATCCCACAGCCAGGGCCCCCCAGCCAAGGCCTCCCCCCTGAGCCCCGCCCGTCCCGCGCAGAGCCCGGGGGCCGCAGCCCCCGGCACAGCTGGCGGCAGCGGTGGCCAGCAGCGTGTCCCTCGGGCCGGGACCCGCCCGGCGGCCCTGCCCCCCGCCGTACCCACGACGGTGCCGTAGCCCTGCGGGAAGCTGCGGATGAAGCCGTCGGCGTTGGCGAGCCGGGCAGCCTCGAACACCTCGGCGTCGGAGGCCTCGGGCTTCCCAAAGCGGATGTTCTCCATGATGGTGGTGCCGAACAGCACCGGCTCCTGAAGCAGCCCCGGCCTCAGCACGGAGCCCGGCCGGCAGCACGCCCCTCCCTGCCCAGGGCCGGCGGGGCCCCGCTCCTGTCCCCACCTGGCTGATGAAGCCAATGACCTGCCCCCGCAGCCAGGAGGGGTCCAGGCCGGCGATGTCCTGCCCGTCCAGGGTGATGGTTCCTGCCGTGGGCTCGTAGAACCGCTCCAGCAGCGCTGCCACCGTCGACTTCCCTGGGGAGCAGACCCTGAGCCCCCTGCCCCAGAGCCCTGGCTGCAGAGCACGGGGGAGCAGGAGGATGCCCCCAGGGGAGGGTGGGGGGCTCTGGTACCTCCTCCGGAGGGGCCCACGATGGCCACAGTCTGGCAGGGGGGCAGCGTGAGGCTGAAGTCCTGCAGGACGGGGTAGCCCGGCCGGGTGGGATAACTGCAGGGAGAGGAGCAGGGCTGCAGGGCTGCAGGGCGGAGCTGCAGGGCTGCAGGGAGAGGAGCAGGGCTGCAGGGCTGCAGGGGATGCAGGGAGAGGAACAGGGCTGCAGAGCTGCAGGGGCTGCATTGGCTGCAGGGAGAGGAGCAGGGCTGCAGGGCTGCAGGGGCTGCAGGGCTGCAGGGGCTGCATTGGCTGCAGGGGCTGCAGGGAGAGGAGCAGGGCTGCAGGGAGAGGAGCAGGGGCTGCAGAGCTGCAGGGGCTGCATTAGGGCTGCAGGGGCTGCATTGGCTGCAGGGAGAGGAGCAGGGGCTGCAGGGCTGCATTGGCTGCAGGGGCTGCAGGAGCAGGGGCTGCAGGGCTGCGGGCACACGGGGCCAATCCCCCCCATCCGTGGGGTGGCTCAGGGAGCCGCGGGGGCCAGGCAGGGCCGTGGGATCACCTGAAGGAGACGTGGTGGAAGCAGATGCGCCCACGCAGGGAGTGGGCAGGGATGGAGGCTCCCCCCTCCAGGGGCACCCGGGGCTCCAGGCGCAGCAGCTCCAAGACGCGGGCGCCGGCGCTCAGACCCCGCACCACCTTGGGGGACAGCAGGGCACCTCATGGTCCCCAGAGCCACCTCACTGGCACTCAGACCCCACAGCACCCGCAGGGAGGGTGGCAAACACACCCTGGAGCCCCAAACCCGAGTCCTGAGCCCCAGGGGACGCCAGGACCCCCCACCCCACCTACCTGGCCCATCAGGATGGAGATGTTGGCCAAGGACCTGGGATGCACAAGGGCAGAGGTTGAGCTCAGGGCCGTGCCCAGGCAGGCTGCAGGGTACAGGGGGTGCCAGGGGGACTGGGGGTGCCACTGGGCCCTGCCCTGACCTTTGCACCGTCTGCGAGGCCACCAGGAAGGACATGAGGTCACCGGGGGAGAGCTGGTCTCCAGCCATCAGGGAGCCACCGACAAAGATGGTTCCCAGGACGATGCCTGAGGGTGGGGGCAGAGCTGGGATTTGATGGGGACGTGCCGAAGGGGACACGGAGAGGGTCCTGCCCAAGGCAGCCCCACCCCAGAGCCCCCAGGCCCCACCTGGCGACCCCACTGACCGTTGAGCGCCAGGTTGGAGAGCCCCTGGAAGGCGGCGATGCCCAGTCCCAGCTGCTCGCTCAGACGCCCGGCGTGCTCCACCTCGGCGCAGAACAGCCTGGGGCAGGCATGGGCTGGGGTCCCCTGCCGCAGCCCGAGCCCCCTCCCCTCCCCTCGCTCCCCCCCTTACCGCGCCTGCTGCTCCTCCATGGCGAAGGCGCGCACCGTCCGCACGTTGCCCAGCGCCTCGTCGGCCACCACGGTGGCCTTGGCCACCTGCAGGACGGGGGCACAGTGAGGACGCGCCGCGCTGTGAGCACGGGGGGCAGGGCACGGGGTCCCGGGCGAGGGGTACCTGCTCCTGCGCCTGGCGGGAGAGGCCGCGCAGGACGGCGCCGATGACGGCGCCAGCGCCCACCAGCGCCGGCAGCGCCACGAGCAGCAGCGCCGTGAGCCGCGGCGACAGCAGGGACAGCGACACGAAGCAGCCGGCGGTCTGCGTGCCGCTGCGCAGGCCCTGCGGGGGGAGCGCGCTGGGCGGGGCCGGGCACCGCCAGGACCGCCCGGGAGACCGGGCTCACCTGGGACATGGCCCGGCTCACCTGGGACACGGCCCGGCTCACCTGGGAGACGGCCGGGCTCACCTGGGACATGGCCCGGCTCACCTGGGACATGGCCGGGCTCACCTGGGACACGGCCAGGCTCACCTGGGAGACGGCCGGGCTCACCTGGGACATGGCCAGGCTCACCTGGGACACGGCCAGGCTCACCTGGGACATGGCCGGGCTCACCTGGGACATGGCCCGGCTCACCTGGGACATGGCCAGGCTCACCTGGGACATGGCCGGGCTCACCTGGGACATGGCCAGGCTCACCTGGGACATGGCCGGGCTCACATATGGCCGGCTCACCTGGGAGATGGCCGGGCTCACCTGGGACATGGCCGGGCTCACCTGGGACATGGCCCGGCTCACCTGGGAGATGGCTGGGGTCACCTGGGAGATGGCCAGGCTCACCTGGGACATGGCCGGGCTCACCTGGGAGATGACCAGCTTGAAGGAAGACTTGAACTCCTGGATGTCGGCCGTCAGCCGTGCCACCAGCTGTCCCGTGCGCGTGGCGTCGAAGAAAGCCACCTCCTGCCTGCCAAGGGGCGGTGGGTGGGGGTCCCTGCGCCCCTCCCTCCCGGCCCCACCCCGCTGGGTTACCTGAGCAGGGTGCTGAAGAGCGCCTTGCGCATGTTGCCGGCCACCCGCTCGCCCACGCGGGCCAGCAGCGCGATGTAGCCGAAGGTCAGCAGGCCCTGTGGGACTGCGGGTTCAGGAGGGCCGGGGGGCGCCCCCGGGACCCCCCGCCCCCCCGCTGCGGGGTCAGCACCCACCTGCAGGCAGTAGGCGGCGAGCAGGCGCAGGGCCGGGCGCCGCACCTCCCGCAGGTAGGCGGGGACGTGGCCGCGGGCACACCGCGCCACCACGTTCACCAGCTGGCCCAGCAGCACCGGGATGTGCACGTTGAGCAGGGCCGCGCCCAGCGCCAGCTGCGGGGACGGGGACAGCGGTGTCACAGCCCCAGGACAGCGCCACGGGACAGGGACAGCGGTGTCACTGCACCAGGACAGCGCCACGAGACAGGGACAGCACCACGAGACAGGGACAGCGGTGTCACAGCCCCGGGACAGCGCCACGGGACAGGGACAGCGGTGTCACTGCACAGGGACAGCACCATGCAGGGTGTCACCCACTGCACCGGGACAGCAGGTGGCCTGGCACAGCATTGGGACAGGGGTGCCACAGCACTGGGACAGGGGTGTCACAGCAGGGCACTGGGACAGGGGGTGTCACAGCAGTGGGACACGGGGTGTCACAGCAGGGCACTGGGACACTGGGTGTCACCCCAGGGCACCAGGACAGTGGCTGCCACACCGTGGCTTGGGGACGGGGGGGTCACGCCCCTGCACGGGGACCATCAGACTGTGGCACGAGGACAGTGACAGGCTGCGATGGCAGGCTGGCAGGTGTCATAGCATGTCAATGGGACAGTGGCCATCACGCCGTGGCACCGGGACAGTGTCACTCCACAGCACAGGTGTGACACAGGCACAGTGGGGACAGGGGTGACCACGGCCACCCACCCGCCCCTGCTCACCACAACAGCGGCTGAGAGCGCCAGGAGCTGCGGGCGCAGGAAGCTCCAGAAGAGTGGCCAGTCGAAGGGGGGCTCCGGGGGGGGCTCTGGAGGCTCGGGGGCAGCGGGGACAGCGGGGACAGCGGGGACAGCGGCCGCCTGGCAGCGCGCCGCCGCGCGCAGCAGCCCCAGCACGGCGCAGCCCGCGGCAGAGCCCGCCAGCAGCAGGCGGGGGGCCGGGGGCGCGGGGGGCAGCCGGGGGGGCCCCGCCAGCGCCAGGCGCGCCCCACACCTGAAACTGGGCAGAGAGGAGAGTGAAGGGGGCCCCAGATGGGGGAGCCCCCACGGATCTCCGCGGGGACCTCCAAAGCCCAGCTCGCCCCACCGCGAGTTGTGCTCCCGCCTCCGACGGAGCAGGGGTCCCCCGAATCCCGCAGTCCTGGCTCCCCCCGCCGAGAGCTGCGGAGCCCCCACACCCCAGGGGCTCTGGGACCCCCGAACACCCCAGGACGGCAGAACCCGAGCTCCCCACACCGCACCCCGCCCAGAGCCGGGGTCGCGCTCTCCAGGCACCCCGGGGCTCCCGCGCCCGCGCCCGGTGCTGCCCCGCCCCGCTGCTCCGGGAAGCCCCCGCACCCTCCCGGTCCCCCCGTGGTCCCCCCGCGGGGATCCAGGCGAGTTCCCGGGACCCCTGACCACCTCACAGCCCCACTCGCAGCCCCGGGACCCCCGCGACCTCCGAGTCCGGGCTGCTCCCACTCAGAGCCGGGGTCCCGAGGGAGCGCAGAGCCCGGATGGTCCCCGCGCTGCCCCGGTACCTGCGCCCCGGCACGGAGGGCGGCCGGAGCCGGGCCCAGGCGCCCGCCGCCCGCAGCAAGAGCACCGGCAGCGGCATGGCGGCGCCGGCGGAGGGAGGGCCGGGGCGGGACCGGGCGGGCAGGGGCGGGAGGGAGGACGGGGGCGGCACCGGGCGGGACCGGGGCGGGCAGGGGAGGGGCGGCACCGGGCGGGACCGGGCGGACCGGGCGAGGGGCGGGACAGGCGGCAGGCGGCACCGGGCGGGCGGAGCCCCAGCACCGCGGCCCGGGCCCAGCGCCGGCCCCGACCCGCGCCGGACCCGCTCCGGCGCCTCGGGCCCTTCCCGGACCCGGTGCCGGCACAGCCGCTCCTCCCCGGGGCCGCTCCCCGGACCCGCAGCGGAGCTCGGACCGCACTGCCCGAGCCCGGGCTGCCGTCGGTGCTGCCATGGCCGGCGGCGGGACCCGGGGCGGGCGTGGGGCCCCGTGAGCGGCGGGGACGGCGGGGACAGCGGGGACAGAGGGCGGCCAGGTGAGCAGCGACCGGGAGCGGCTCCGGGCTGGCACAGCCCCGCTGTCCCCGTGCGGGTCACGCTGCCGCTTTCCGGGGTCCCTCAGCCCGAGATCCCCGGGCGGGCAGCGCGGGTCGGGGGCGGATTGTCCCTGCACCGTGGGGCGCCCGTGTCCCCACGCGTGGCCCCGGGTCACTCGCGGGGGTCACCGACGAGCCCCATCCGTGTCCTGACGGCGCAGCCGTGTGTCACCGCCGGGGCTTGTGTCACCACGGGGCTGTCACCCCGCCGTGTCCCCGCGGGCAGGTGACGCTGCAGAAGCACACGTGTGTCCCGGCAGGGTCACCGGGGCCGGTGTTCCGCGGGTGCCCGGGCCGTGTCCCCGGTGTCCCCGGCCCGGGGGTGTCCCGGTTCCCGGCCCTGCCCGGGGATCCCCACGGCCCCCCCACTTTTACGCTCTCGGGCTATTTTCGGGCTCCGCGGGTATTTTTGGCTCCCCGATGCGGAGCTGCTTGGGCACGGGCCGTGCCGGTGTCACCCGCCGGGACAGCCGATCCCGAGGGACGCGGCCGCTGTCCCCGCGGGGCTGTTGCACAAGAGGGGGTCGGGTCCCTCTCGCTGCGCCGGCCCCGCGCCGTGAGTCAGCCCCGGGCACGTGGGGCCGGACGGTGTCACCTGCGGTCACCGGCCTGGCCGGACACCGGCTGTGGCCACCGCGGGGGACGCTGGTGACGCGCGGCGCTGCGGGGCTGCGGTAAGGGAACCGTGGGGGGGTGGACGGGGGTCCCGTCCTGCCCCGGGGGTGGGGGTCCCATCCTTCCCCAGGGGCTGATGGTCTCATCCGACGGCTTGGGGTCGCTTCCACGAGTTCTGGGTCCCGTCCTCCCCTGTGCGGGGTTGTCCCCCTGCCCCAAGGTCCGGGGTCCTGCCCTGCCCCAGAGGGGTGGGGGGTCCTTCCCCGGGCCGGGGGTCCGCAAGGCATTGAGAGACCACCAGGGCTCAGGGCTGGTCCTGAGCTGGCCCCGCTCTGGGCGGCTCCCCCAGCTGCGGGTGGGGAGGGGGTCCGTGGGGTGTCTGTGGGCACGGGGGCCGTGGGGAGGGGGTCTCTGGGGAGGGGGGTCCGTGGGGTGTCTGTGGGCACGGGGCCGTGGGAGGGGGTCTGTGGGAGGGGGGTCCGTGGGGTGTCTGTGGGCACGGGGCCGTGGGGAGGCCCCGCTCGGCCTGGGCAGCACGGCGTGGCCCGGGGGCACAGCGGGGGGAGGTGCTGGGGTCCCTCACACCGCGCTGGGTCCCTCCCGGGGAGCCCCGCAGGGTCACGGCAGGCTCTGGCGCCGGCCTGGCCGATGGGATAGGACGGGCCGGTGGCACCTGCGGTGTCACCTGCCCGCGGCCGGGGCCAGCTCAGGCCGCCCGAATTCGGGGCACGCGGGCGGCGCCGCGGCTCCCCCGCGGCATTTCCGGCGCCCCGCGCCCGCCCCGGCCCCTCCGCCCCGCACCCGCCCCGGCCCCTCCGCCCCGCACCTGCCCCGCACCGGCGGCCCCGCACCTGCCCCGGTCCCTCCGCCCCGCACCTGCCCCGGCCCCTCCGCCCCACACCGGCCCCGCACCGGCGGCCCCGTGGCGGCCGCAGGTGCTCGCGCTCCCGGCAGGCGATGGAGCAGGGAGAGGAGCACCGGGAGCACCGGGAGCACCGGGAGCACCGGGAGTACCGGCGGCTGGAGGAGTGCGAGGAGGACTCGCCCCCCGGCGAGGAGGAGGAGGAGCAGCTGCTGCTGCATGTCACTGAAGGACCGGCAGGTACCGGCGTGCGGGATCCAGGGGGTGTTTGGGGACCCCGGACGGTGTTTCTGGTCCCGGTGGGGCGCGGGGGTGCCAGGTGAGGGGGGGGCGGTACCGCGTTCCCCCCTGACCCCCCCCGTGTTTCCCCCCAGACTCGTGGCACCACATTAAGGACCTGGACAGTTTCTTCACCAAGATATCCTGACACAGCCCCGGTGGCACGGCGGGGGATGTGGGGGAGCGTGGGGTGACTCTGGGGGGACATGGGGGGTCCATCAGCCCTTCACAGCCTCCTTAACCCCCCCACATCTACCAGTTCCACCAGAGGAATGGCTTTGCCTGCGTCCTGCTCTCAGACGTCCTGGAGCTGGTGTAAGTGGCCCCGCGCTGTCCCCGTGCGGTGCCGCTCGGCTGTGACACAGGGGTCCCGCTGACCGCCCGTGCCCCCAGGCAGTTCCTGTTCGTCGTCACCTTCAGCACGTTCCTGCTGTGCTGCGTGGATTACGATGTCCTGTTCGCCACGCGGGCCCTGAACCACAGCCACGTCCCCGAGCGCGCCAAGGTGACGCTGCCCGACGCCGTGCTGCCCGCGCCGCAGTGCGCCCGCAGGTGGGCGGGGACGCGGGGACGCCGGGACGCTGGGGACACTGGGGGCACCGGGGGCACTGCGGGACACTGGGGGCACTGGGGACACTGGGGACACTGGTGTCACGGTCCGCCTAGTGGGGACGCTGGGGACGCTGGGAACGCTGGGAACGCTGGGGACGCTGGGGATGCTGGGGACGCTGAGGACACTGGGGGCACTGGGGATGCTGGGGACACTGGGTACGCTGGGGACACTGGGGACACTGGGGATGTTGGGGACACTGGGGACACTGGGGACACTGGGGATACTGGGGATGCTGGGGAGGATGGGGACGCTGGGGACGCTGGGGACACTGGGGACACTGGGGGCACTGGGGACGCTGGGGGTACTGGGGACGCTGGGGACACTGGGGACACTGGGGACACTGGGGACACTGGGGACACTGGGGCACTGGGGACACTGGGGCATTGAGGCACTGGGGACACTGGGGACGCTGGGAGACACTGGGGACACTGGGGACGCTGGGGCGCTGCGGGAGCTGTGCAGGGCTCTCGCTGCTCTGGGTGACACGCGTGTCCCCAGAGGGTCAGTGGCAGTGCGTGGTCACTGCTGCCTGCACGGCCACGCCGAGGTCCCAGTGCCACTGGTGCCGCTCTGCGGGCTCGGGGTGCCACTGGTGCTGTGCTGTGGGTGATGTGTGTCCCCAGCCGTCTCCGACTCAGCTGGTGGCACTGGTGTCACCTGTGTTCTGCAGGCCTGAGGCAGCGGTGGCTGCTGTGGAGGGTTTGTCGGCACTGCTGACACTCGTGTCCCCACAGGCTTCGTGCCAGCAGCTGGCTCCTGGTTCTGCCGGCACTGCTGTGGCTGTGGGGGTCCCAGTGCCACTGGGGACACCTGTGTGTCCTCGGCGGGCCCTGTGGCCGCGGGGGTTGTGGCGCTGGTGACGCGCGTGTCCCCGCAGGCTCCGTGGCAGCGGGTGGCTGCTGTTCGTGCTGGCGCTGGCGGGCGCGGTGTGGCTGTGCCGCCTGGTCACGGCGCTCCGGCGCCTCGTGGGCTACTGGGAGATCCGCCGCTTCTACATCCGCGCGCTCGGCATCCCCGCGGTGAGGGCCGGGCCGGGGGCCCGGGGCCGGGGGGCCGGGGGCGCCCCGCCGCGCCCCGCAGCGCTGAGCCGTGCCCCGCGCTGTGCCCGCGCAGGAGGAGCTGTGCAACCACAGCTGGCAGTCGGTGCAGGCGCGGCTGCTGGCGCTGCAGCGGCGCCAGCCCCTGTGCGTGCCGCGCCGCGAGCTGAGCGAGCTGGACATCCACCACCGCATCCTGCGCTTCCGCAACTACACCGTGGCCATGGTCAACAAGTCGCTGCTGCCCGTGCGCTTCCGGCTGCCGCTGCTCGGCCCCGTGGTGTTCCTGACGCGCGGGCTGCAGTTCAACCTGGAGCTGCTGCTGTTCCGCGGCCCGGCCGCGCTCTTCCAGAACACCTGGAGCCTGCGGCCGCAGGTGAAGCGCGCGGGCGCGCGGCGGGCGCTGGCGCGGGGGCTGGCGCGGGCGGCCGTGCTGCTGGGGGTGGCCAACCTGGCGCTGTGCCCCTGCGTGCTGGGCTGGCGCCTGCTGCTGGCCTTCTTCAGCTACGCCGAGGGGCTGAAGCGGGCGCCGGGCAGCCTGGGCGCCCGCCGCTGGTCGCTCTACGCGCGCCACTACCTGCGCCACTTCAACGAGCTGGGCCACGAGCTGCGGGCGCGGCTGGGCCGCGGCCACGCGCCGGCCACCAGGTACATGGACTCGTTCAGCAGCCCGCTGCTGGCCGTGCTGGCTCGCCACGTCGGCTTCTTCGCCGGCTCCGTGCTGGCCGTGCTCATCGTGCTCACCGTGTACGACGAGGACGTGCTGACGGTGCAGCACATCCTGACCGCCATCACGCTGCTGGGGCTCGTGGTCACCGTGGCCAGGTGGGTGCTGGGGTCACAGTGGCCAGGTGGGTGCTGGGTTGGTGGTCACCGTGGCCAGGTGGGTGCTGGGTTGGTGGTCACGGTGGCCGGTGGCTGCTGGGTTGAGGGTCACGGTGGCCAGGTGGGTGCTGGGGTGGGGGTCACGGTGGCCAGGTGGGTGCTGGGTTGGGGGTCACCGTGGCCAGGTGGGTGCTGGGGTCGGTGGTCACGGTGGCCGGTGGGTGCTGGGGTGGGGGTCACGGTGGCCGGTGGGTGCTGGGTCGGTGGTCACCGTGGCCGGGTGGGTGGGCCAGGCTGTGTGCTGGGTGCGCAGCGGGGCTGAGGTGGGAGCCGCCTGCGCCCTGCAGGTCCTTCATCCCGGACGAGCACGCCGTGTGGTGCCCGGAGCAGCTGCTGCAGCGCGTCCTGGCGCACGTGCATTACCTGCCCGAGCACTGGCAGGGCCGCGCCGGCCGCGCCGAGACGCGAGCGGAGATGGCGCAGCTCTTCCAGTACAAGGCGGTGGGTGCAGCCCCAGCCCCACCTCCCCAGGACCCCCTCCCCTGGCACCGTCCTCTCCCCAAACCCAGGAGCCACAGACCGGGAGCCCCCCCCCATCCTGGATCCCCAGCCTGGACCCCTCAGCACTGGGACCCCTCAGCACTGGGACCCCCTGCCCCAAGAGCCCACCGCCCTGGGACTCCCTGTCCCAATCCCCTGCCCTGGGACCCCCCGCCCCCAGGACCCCACGGACTGGGAGTTTCCTGTGCCAGGATCCCACACCCTGGGATCCCCCACACTGGGACCCCCTGCTCCAGGGCACCCCCATCCCAGGAGCCTCCTGCTTTGGAATCCCCCCATGAGACCCCCGCACCCCGGGCAGCGCTGCCCCTCCCCAGGATTTACTGCCCTGGTACCCCTGCCCTGGACATCCCGCCCAGGACTTCCGAATCTGGGACCCCCGCCCGGGGGCACCCCCAGATCCCACTGCCCCCGCAGGTTTTCATCCTGGAGGAGCTGCTGAGCCCCCTCGTGACCCCCCTGATCCTCATCTTCGCCTTTCCCCCCCGCGCCCTCGACATCGTGGATTTCTTCCGCAACTTCACGGTGGAGGTGGCGGGGGTGGGCGACATCTGCTCCTTCGCGCAGCTGGACGTGCGGCACCACGGCAACCCCCAGGTGGGCGCGGGGGGCGCGGGGCGGCGCGGGGGCCGCGCGTGGCCTGCGGGGGTGGCACGTCCCTGTCCCCGCAGTGGCTGTCGGAGGGACACACGGAGGCGCCCCCGGAGCGCCAGGCGGAGCACGGCAAGACGGAGCTGTCGCTGATGCGCTTCGCGCTGAGCAATCCCCGCTGGCGGCCGCCGCCGCCCGCCCGCCGCTTCCTCGGCCACCTCCAGGCGCAGGTGACCCGCGACGCGGCCACCGCGCCCCCCCCGCGGCACCTGCTGGCCGAGGGGCCGCTGCCCGCGTCCCTGCTGGCCGAGGACTCGGCCCTGGCGGTGAGTGGGGGCTTCGGGGGCGCTGCGGGGGGTTTGGGTCTCGCCCTGACGAGTGTCCCCGCAGCCCGAGGGGCTGGCGGCCCGGGACCCGCGCTTCGGGCAGGGCTGCGGCACGGCCAGCGCCACCGCCAGCCTGCTGGCATCGCTGCGGAGCCCGCTGGGGACCCCCGACAGCCCCGCCGAGCGGCCGGGCCCCGAGGACAGGTGGGGACACGGGACAGGGGCCTGAGGGGGAGGCGCGGGGCACACGGGGGCGGCGGGGACACGGGGTGCGGGGACACGGGGGTGTGCGGGGACACGGGGGCGTGCGGTGGGGACGTGGCTGGGGCGGGTGTCCGGGCAGTGGGGGGCACTGAGGGGGGCGGGGGCTGTCGCGGTGGGGAGCAGTGTGTGGTGGGGAGGGGAGGGGTCGCATGGAGGGGCTGTCGTGGCGGGGAGGGGGTGTCACGGAGGGAGGGGTGGCGGGAAGGATGTCGCGGCAGGGAGGGGGTGTCACAGCCAGGAGGGCTGTCGCGGCGGGGGTGTCACAGTCAGGAGGGGTGTTGTGGCAGGAGGGGTGTCACAGCTCGGAGGGGTGTCGCGGCGGGGTGTCACAGCGCCGCAGGGCTGTCGCGGCGGGCTGTCACCCGTGCTCCCCGTGCCGCCCCTCCCGCGGCCCAGGCCGGCGCTCAGTGAGTCGCGGCTGCGCAGCCTGAGCCGCTGGCGCTGCTGGCCGAGGTGGCCTCGGCCGAGATGAGCCTGCACGCCATCTACCTGCACCAGGTGTGTCCCTGCGGTGCCGGGGTCCCACAGCACCCCGGGACGGGTCCCTTGGGGCTCCTGGAGTGCCCAGCGTGTCCCTGTCTGGGTGCTCTGCCTCACCCCCGGGAGTCCTGCCCAGCCCCTGTCCCCTGTCCCCTGTCCCTGTCCCCATCGCCATTGCAGGCTGCCCCCACCCTCCCTGCCCCACTGGTGACACCCACCCGCCGTTCTTGGCCGGCTGGGCATGAGGCACCGCGGCTGCTGTGACCCTGTGCCAGCCCCTTTGGGGCCGGGGAGGGTCCCCACTGTCCCCAGGGCTGAGGGACTCCTGCCCGCCCCGCTGGGGGGCTCCGAGTGCCGGTGCGGGGGCTCTGGCAGCACTGGGGGCTCTGAGCCTCTGGGGTGGTCCGGGCACTGATCTGGCTCTCGGCTGCTCCTGCCCGGCCCCCCCAGCTCCACCAGCAGCAGCAGCAGGGCCCCGGCCCGCAGCCCGCGGGGGCGCCCAGACACCCCTTCGTGACCACAGGTGAGCACCGGCCGGGGCTGGGGGGCTCCGCCGACAGCCCCCCGCACCGCGGGGCCGAGCCTGGAGCCGGGCGGGGGCGGCTCCGGGGGTCCTGACGCTGCTGCGCCCCCCAGGCTCGGCTGCCCGCGCCTCGCAGCTGCGGGAGCTGCCGCTGGGCGGCTGGGCCGAGGAGGAAGAGGAGGAGGAGGAAGAGGAGACGGTGACGTAGCCTGACCCGGCTCCGGTGGGTGGGGACACGGGGGGGCGGGGACCCCCGGGGTTGGGACACGGCCCCTGGGGTGCCCGGTGTTGGGGTGCTCGGTGCCGGGGTGCCGACCTGGGGTCCCCACTGCGGGGTCCCCGCTGACCCCCCGTTCCCTCCGCAGGGTCCTGGTTGTGCCGAGACCCCCCGGAGGTGCCGGGGGCGCCGCCAGGGGCACAGTGGGGGGCTCGCCGTGCCCACGATGCTGCCGGGGCCCCTGTCCGTGGGAGCCCCCTGCTCGGGGTGTCCCTGGTGCCCCCACTGCGGGGGCGCTGCCAGGGCCCCCCCAGGTGCTGTTTTTGGGGGACACAGGGCCGGTGCCCCCCTGGTGCCCGAGCACCAGCTGAAATAAAGGTTTACAGAGGGGCCGTGCCCGCTGGCTGCGCCGGGGCGGGCGGGGGGTCCTGGGGGGCGGGGGGGGGCCATGGCAGTTTGGGGTGGCACCGGGGGCTGCGCGGGGGCTGCGCTCACCTGCAGCCACACGGGTGGGAGCCCCAGGACCCCCCCCACCATTTCCGTGCCCGTGTCCTTTTGCCCCCGTTTCCCACCCCTCATGTCTGCAGCGAGCCCGGTGCCCCCAGCGGTGCCACAAAACCCCCGCGCCCCCTCCCCGGCCCCAGCGCCGCCGCAGAGCCCGAGCGCCAGGCGGGGGTATCAAAACTAAACCTTTACTGGGGCGCGGCCCCGGACCCCGCGCGGCCGCGCTCAGGGCGGGCCCGGCGGGCGCCGCTCCTGCAGGGAGAAGGACTGGCTGCGGATGCGCAGGGCCACCTCCTGCGTGCGGAACGTCAGCCCGAAGATGTCCTCGTGGTAGCGGTTCTTGTCCTGCGGGAGCGCCGTCAGGGCGGGGTCCCGGCGCGCCCCCCGCGCGGTCCCGAGCCCGGCCCTTACCCTCAGCTCGCTGATGACGTCCCCCGCCTGCCCCAGCGTCATGTCGCCCTCCCGGGCCAGGATGTGCTGCACGCTCTGCAGCACCTCGGTGGCCATGGTGACGTCCCCGCACACGTACATGTGGCCGCCGCGCTGGCACAGCACGCGGTGCACCTCGGCCGCCAGCTGCGCCCGCAGCACGTCCTGCACGTACGTCTGGGGACACGCGGGGCCGTGGCGTCCCTGTCCCTGTCCCCCCTGCCCGCCCCGACCCGCTAGCCCCCACTCACCCCGGCTCGGTGTCCCACCGATCCCGTCCCCTCCATCTCCGCCCTCACCTTCTCCTCGTCCCCATCGCACCCCGTCCGCTCCGCAGCCCGTCCCAGCCTGTCCCTCCCGCCCCCGTCCCCGCCGCACCTTGGGGGTCCCGGGCTCGCGGGAGAAGGCGGTGAGCACCTGGCTGAGGGCGCCCTGCTCCCGCGCCTGCTCCATCTCCTCGCGGTAAATGTGGTCCAGGGCGGAGGAGCGGCACCCGAACACCAGCACCATGGGGCCCAGGGGGCCGCCTGCGGGGGGGCAGTGTCCTGGTGTCCCCGCAGCCCGAGTCCCTGCGGCCCCGCTCGCCGCTGCCCCGCATCCCGCCGTCCCCGTGTCCCACATCCCGTCATTCCCCTGTCCCACATCCCGCCGTCCCCGTGTCCCACATCCCTCCCGTGTCCCACATCCCGCCATCGTGTCCCCATCCCGCCGTCCCAGTGTCCCACATCCGCCGTCCGTGTCCCCATCCCCGCCGTCCCCTGTCCCCACATCCCGCCGTCCCCGTGTCCCCACATCCCGTCCCCTGTCCCACATCCCGCTGTCCCCGTGTCCCCGTGTCCCCAGCCCGTTGCTCGTTGTCGCCATGTCTCTGTCGTCCCAGTGCCTCGATGTTCTTGTGTCCCCGTGCCCATGTCCCACATCCCGCCGTCCCCATATCTCTATGTCCCCGTGTCCCCATGTACCCCACACCCCCACATCCCTCCCAAACCCGTGTCCCCCGTCCCCATGTCACTATTTCTCCATCCCCTTCTCCCCGGTCCCCTGCCCCCTGTCCCCCGTCTCTGTCCCCCAGCCCCGTGTCCCTGTCCCCAGCCCCGTGTCCCTGTCCCAGCCCCTGTCCCCTGTCCTTGTCCCTGTCCCCAGTCCCTGTTCCATGTCCCCAGCTCTGTCCCATGTCCCCAGCCCCAGTGTCTCTGTCCCCAGCCCCTGTCCTTGTCCCTGTCCCTGTCCCCGTCCCTGTCCCACCTCCGGCGCGCAGCAGCTGCAGCCGGTGCTGCCAGAAGCTGCGGAAGGGCGCGACTCCGGTACCGGGGCCCACGAGGATGCAGGGGGTGTCGGGGGCGGGCGGCAGCCGGAACGAGGGGGCCCTGCAGCGGGCGGGGGTCACCTGGGGGGGCCTTGAGCCCAGCCCCGGATGGGGCGGGGGAGGGTTGGGGACATGGAGGGGAGCAGATGAGGAGGACAGGCAGGAAGGGCGGGCAGGGGGACAGACAGGGGGACAGGCAGGGGGACAGGCAGGGGGACAGGCAGGGCACACTCGCGGCAGGAAGGACAGACAGAGGACAGACAGGGGGACAGGCAGGGGGACAGGCAGGGGGACAGGCAGGGCACACTCGCGGCAGGAAGGACAGACAGGGGGACAGACAGAGGGACAGGCAGGGCACACTCGCGGCAGGAAGGACAGACAGGGGGACAGACAGGGGGACAGACAGAGGGACAGGCAGGGCACACTCGCGGCAGGACACCCCTCACCCCCGGATGAAGGCCGGCACCGTGTCCCCCGGCTGCAGCCGCGCCAGCCACGTGGAGCAGACGCCGTGGTGGAGCGGACCCTGCCCGTCTGCGGGGACCGGGGGCGTCGTGGGGCTGGGGCGGGGGGCGCTCCCAACCGCAGCCTCTCGCAGAGCACCCACTGCAGGGGCTGGGGGCTCCTCTGTGCCCGGGCAGGATGGGGGATGGGGGTCCTGGAAATGCTCTGGGCGCGCTGGAGATTTCGGAAACCCTGGGGTGCCCTGGAGCCCCCGAAGATGCCCCTGGGGTGCCCTGGGGGTGCCCCGGGGGTGCCCTGGGGTCCCCGCCGCCCCCAGCCCGTCCCCACGGCCCCGCTCACTCGCTGTGGTAGGTGACCACGGCCACGGTGAGGTGGATCTCGCCCGGGTGGGCGGCGGGCGCTGAGCTGATGGAGTAGTAGCGGGGCTGCAGCAGCGGCAGCTGCGAGAGCAGCAGCCGGCCGGCAGGGCCACGGACGGGAACTCGGCCAGCGCCTCGGGCAGCGCCGGGCAGCCGGAACCACTTCCACTCTCGTACAGCCGCTCGTCCTGCGCCACAGCGCTGCGCCAGCGGGACCCCGGCCCGGGACCCCCAGAGCCGGCGGGACCCCGGCCCGAGACCCCCAGAGCCGGCCCGGGGCCGGGGCAGCGCCCGAATCCGAACCGCGGGGTGACCGGAACCCCAGCCAGAGCGGGAGGCAGCACCCAGCCCCCATAGCCCCCCGGCGCCCCCAGCCCCTCTCCGGGTGACCCCCAGCCCTCCCAGTCCCCCACAGCTCCCCCCAGCCCCCCACAGAGCCCCCAGCCCCTCTCCGGGTGACCCCCCAGCCCCTCCCAGCCCCCCCCAGCGCCCCCCAGCCCCCCCAGCCCCCCCGGAGCCCCCAACCCCTCTCCAGGGTGACCCCCACAGCCCCCTCACAGCCCCCCAACCCCTCTCCGGGTGACCCCCAGCCCCTCCCAGCCCCCCAGCCCCCCAGCCCCTCTCCAGGTGGCCCCCAGCATCGCCCCCCAGCCCCCTCGAGCCCCCAGCCCCTCCGGGTCACCCCCAACCCCTCTCCGGGTGACCCCCCAGCCCCTCCCAGCCCCTCTCCGGCCGCCCCCGCCCCCGACCTGCGCCAGGCGCTGCAGCCGCTCAGCTCCGCGGGGTCCCGCGCCAGCGAGCCCAGCAGCTGCAGGAACTGGGGGTCGGGGGTCGCCACGTCCAGGTAGAAGGTGAGAGCCTGGGCCAGGGTGCAGGGGGGCAGCCGCGGCTGCGGCACCCAGCGGGGCCCGGGGCTGGACCCGCCTGCCGTGGGGCGGGTGCGGCGCTCGGTTCAGCCCCGGGTCCTGCCCGAGACCCTTCCTCTCCTTCCTCCCAAGTCCCGGCCCCTTCTTCCCTCCTCCTCAGCCCCTCCCGCTCTTCCCCCAGCCCCAATTGCTTCTCTCCCCCCTTCCTGTCTCTCTTCCCAAGCTCAGCCCCGCCCCATCTCCTCCCGGTCCGTAGCGGCGGGAGCCCTCCTGTCCCCCCCGTACCGGCGGGTTCCCCAATCCCCCGTGTCCCCCAATCCCCCCGTGTCCCCCCGGTACCGGCGGGTACCCAATCCCCCGTGTTCCCCCAATCCCCCCGGTACCGGCGGGGTCCCCAGTCCCCTAATCCCCCCGTGCCCCCCGGTACTGGCGGGTTCCCCAATCCCCCGTGCCCCCGTGCCCCCCGGTACCGTCGGGTTCCCCAATCCCCCGTGCCCCCGAGCCCCCGGTACCGTCGGGTTCCCAATCCCCGTGTCCCCTCAATCCCCCCGTGCCCCCGAGCCCCCCGTACCGTCGGGGTCCCACTCGCGGCTCTCCATGGCCAGGGGGCTGCTCGGGGGCGGCGGGTCCTCCACGCGCTCAGGACCGCCCGCACCAGCTCCTCGCGGTTGGCGGGAAACACGCCCAGGTGATCCCCGGGCAGGTGCCGCAGCCCCGCCTGCTCCGCGCAGCTCAGGGCGCACCAGCAGCGTCTGCCGGCCGCGGGGGGCGCTAGGGGGCTGCGGGGCTGGGGGCACGGGGGGCTGGGGGCACCGGGGGGCTGGGGCACGGGGGCTGGGGGCACCGGGGGCGAGAGGGGCTGAGGGGTCAGCGGGGCACGAGCCGGGATAGGAGTGGGGGCAAAGCGGTGCCGGGGGTCCCGGGGGGTGTCCTGGGGGTGTCCTGGGGTGTCCCGGGGATTTCCTGGGGTGTCCCGGGGGTCCCGGGGTGTCCTGTCCGGGGGTCCCTGTCCCGGGGTTCCTGGGGTGTCCCAGGGTGTCCCGGGGTGTCCCTGTCCCGGGGGTGTCCCGGGGTGTCCCGGGGTGTCCTGGGGTGTCCCTAGGTGTCCCGTGTCCCGTGCGGACCCCCGGGGGTGCCGGGAGCGGAGGGACACGGGACAGCCCGAGGGGGGTTCCTGCGCGGGGGTCTCACCTGGACGCGTCACTCTGCAGGTTCTCCACAGACAGCAGCGAGCAGGGGAACACCTGGCGCTTGTGCAGCTGCGACAGGCCTGGGGGGCGCGGGGGGTCACGGGGGGCTTGGAAGGCGCGGGAAGGACGGGGGGACACGGGGGCTGTGCCTTGGGGGCGGGGGAGGACACGGGGGCTGGGGGGTGGGGACACCGGGGGGGACACGAGGGGACGTAGGGGTGCGTGTAGGGCTGGGGGGTCAGAGGGGACAGGCGGGACTGGGTGAGGGGACACGGGGGCTGGGGGGAGCAGCGATTTGGGGGGCGGGGAGGAGTCCCGGGGGGCTGGGGGCGGCCCCCCGAGCGCTGGGGGGTGTAAGGGGATCCCACAGGATGCACGGGGGGCTCTGTGGTGTCCCGGGGGGCACGGGGCGGGTGTTGGTGACCGGGGGGTGGCACCGGTACTCGGGGGTCCCGCAGGGTTCGGGGCAGTCTCGCAGGGTTCGGGGGGTCCCGCAGGACTTCGGAGGGGTCCCGGAGCAGTCGGGGGTCCCGCAGGGTCCGGGGGTCCCAGGGTTCGGGGGTCCCAGTCCCGGGGGTCCCGCAGGGTCCGGGGTCCTCAGGTCTCGGGGTCCCGCAGAACTCGGGGGTCCGCAGGGTCCGTACCCGCCAGGGTCTCGGCGCCCTGGGGCTGCGGCACCAGCCGGTGCCTCTGGCGCTTCCAGCCCTGGGGGGGGGCGAACAGCTCCTCGGCGCCCCCCGCCCCGTCCCCCACGCAGAACGTCTCGCAGGCGGCCTGGGGGTGCGGGGGGCGGTGGGTGCCGAGCGGGGGGGTCCTGGGGCCCCCCAACCCGGTCCCTGCCCGCAGGGGCGCCCAGGGCCCGGCCCGTACCTGGAACACCTGGCGCGCCCAGGTGCGGAACGACTCCTCCTGCGCGCACAGCTCGTCGCCCTCGCCCAGCGGCAGCAGCCGCTCGCCCCCCAGCTCCTCCAGGCGCGTGTCCACGGCCCGCGCGAAGGCGCAGAAGTGGGGTACGCCCGGGACCCCAGGCCCGAACACCGCGAACCTGGGGGATGGGGTGGGGGTCTCAGGATGTGGGGTACGCCCGGGACCCCAGGCCCGAACACCGCGAACCTGGGGGGATGGGTGGGGGTCCCCAGGGATGTGGGGGTACGCCCGGGACCCCAGCCCGAACACCGCGAACCTGGGGGGATGGGGTGGGGTCCCCAGGGATGTGGGGTACAGCCTGGGCGGGGATCCCCGGAGTCAGAGGGGTCCGGCCATTGCCGGGGGGCGCGGTGGGGAGGGACCTCAGGCGGCTCCTGCCCCCACCCGCACCCCACCCGCGGGGCAGCCGGGGCGAGCCCCTCGATGGGGCACCCCAAACCTCAGCGTGCCCGGGAAAGGACCCACCCCTGTTCCCCGTGCCCGCCCCCGAGCCAGGGGATGTCCCCGTGCCCACCCCCTGCGCCCCCCTGCCCACCCCCGGAGCCAGGGGATGTCCCCGTGCCCACCCCCGCCCCCCTCGGTACCGCAGAGCTCCCAAGGTTCCGGCGCTGTCTGTGTTGCTCAGCTGCCGCCGCTTCTTCTTCCAGGAGGACACGAGCTGGTCGGACTGGGAGACGCTGTTGAAGCGCAGCTTGTAGCTCCTGCGGGGTCAGGGGTCAGGGGATCCTGCCCGGCCCCAGCAGGGACCCCAGGACCCCCGGGGTGCTCACATGGGCGGCTCCGCCTGGGAGGGGCCGGTGTAGGGCGAGGTCATCTCCATCAGCGCCTTGGAGAAGCTCTGCGGGGGGCACAGTGTCACCCCCACATCCCATCATCCCATCCCATCCCATTATCCCATTATCCTATCCCTGTATCCCATCCCATCATCCCATTATCGCATGGATTCCATCCTATGGATCCATCCCTGTATCCCATCATCCCATTATCCCATTATCCCATGATCCCATCCCTGTATCCCATCCCATGATCCCGTGATCCCATCCCATCCCATGGATTCCATCCTATGGATCCATTCCTGTATCCCATCATCCCATCCCATTATCCTATCATACCATCCCTGTATCACATCCTATCCCATTATCCAATCCCATCCCATCCCATCCCATGATCCCATCCCATGATCCCATCCCATTATCCCATCCCTGTATCCCATGCCATCATCCCATTATCCCATGGATTCCATCCTATGGATCCATCCCTGTATCCCATCATCCTATCCCATTATCCCATTATCCCATCCCTGTATCCTACCCCTGTATCCCATCCCATCCCATCCCACGATCTCATGATCCCATGATCCCATTATCCCATCCCATCCATTATCCTTTCCTGTATCCCATCCCATCCCTGTATCCCATGATCCCATCCCATCTCTGTATCCCATCCCATCCCATCCCATCCCAAGATCCCATCCCATCCCATCCCATCCCATCATCCCATTATCCCATTATCCCATTATCCCATCCCATCCCATTATCCCATTATCCCATCCCATCCCATCCCACGATCCCATGATCCCACGATCCCATGATCCCATCATCCCGCGGCCCCACTGCCCGGGGTCCCACCTCAGCACACTCCGGGGGGTCGCCATTCCCGAAGGTGCTGCTGACCACCAGCACCAGGCTCTCGTGCTCCAGGGCCACCACGTCGTACTCGTCCATGCACAGCACCTGCGGGACAGCCAGCCCGGGTGTCTCCTGGAGCGCCCGGAGCCCCCGGGGCAGGCGGGCGGGGGGCGCGGCCCCGGCTGTCCCTGCGGACCTTGGGGTCGAAGGCGCGCCGGAAGAGCTGGCCCAGGTTCCAGGCGTAGGTCCGCGAGCGGCCGGTCTCCGTCCCGTACAGGATGGTGGCCTTGACCCGCCGCGCCATCACCTGCCCCATCAGCTTGGCCGAGATCTTGACAGCGCTGCGGGACCCCCGGGGCACGCGGGGTCAGCGCCCGGAGCCCCGCGGGACCCCCGGGGCCGGGCGGGGTCAGCGCCCGGAGCCCCCGGGGCCAGGCGGGGTCAGCGCCCGGAGCCCCCCGGGACCCCCGGGCCGGGGCGTTCACCTACTTGGCCACTTCCTTGAAGGTCTTTCTGCGGGTGACCGTGGTGCCTTTGGACACGTAAACCTTCCAGGCGTCGGGGCTGGGGGCAGGGGGCAGAGGGGCCATGGGGGTTATTTGTGAGGAGGGGTTGGGGGTCTGTGGGATAGGGGGGCAGAGGAGCCATCGGGGGTTATTTGTGAGGAGGGGTGGGGGTCAGCGGGCTGGACCCCTAGTACCAGAATGCGAACTGGGGGTCGTGGGCAGCACTGGGGGCTCATGGGGGCTGGAAGGGGCTGGGGCGCGCCTCAGCCGGGTCTGGGGGTGTCCCGGGGGCTGCTGTGGGGTAGATGCCAGAGGAGGGGTCGCGGAGGGTTGGGGGTCCCACAGGGGTCAGCGGTGCCCAGGACAGTCCCGAAAAGTCCTGGGGGGGCGTCCGGGGGGGTCAGTGGCAGCTCCAGCCAGGGAGGGGGCAGAGGAGCTGGGGAGCCGTGGGGCGGGGACTGCGGGCCGGGGGGCTGCGGGCGGGGGCTGCGGGCGGGGAGCTGCGGGGCTGGGGGGCTGCGGGCGGGGGCTGCGGGCCGGGGAGCCGTGGGCAGGGGGCTGCGGGGCGGGGGCTGCGGGCTGGGAGCCGTGGGGGCGGGGGCTGCGGGCGGGGGCTGCGGGCCGGGGTCCCACCTGGTAGCGGAAGGTGGGGCTCAGCTGGTAGTTGACCATCTCCTGGTGGAACACGGGGGTGAGGCTGCCCGAGAGCGGCGGCACGATCCACGCCCAGTCCGCGGGACACCCGCCCGCGCCCGCCCCTCCGCCGCCAGGTGCTTCATGAAGGACTCGGTGGCCGCGTGGTGGTCCACGATGGTCACCTGGGCCACCTGCGGGGGCGGGGGCGATGGAACCCGGGCTGCCCGTGGGTTTGGGGGCGATGACACCCGGGGCTGCCGTGGGTTTGGGGGCTCAGGGAAACCCGGGCTGCCCGTGGGTTTGGGGTGATGAAACCAGGGCTGCCCGTGGGTTTGGGGGCTCAAACCCGGGCTGCCCGTGGGGGTTTGGGGGCGATGAAACCCCGTCTGCCCGTGGGGTTGGGGGCGATGAAACCCGGGCTGCCCGTGGGTTTGGGGGCGATGAAACCCGGGCTGCCCGTGGGGGTTTGGGGGCGATGAAACCCGGGCTGTCCGTGGTTTGGGGGCTCAGGGACGCTGGGGGTCCCGCTGCCGGGGTCCCACCTGGAAGCTGTGCAGCACGGCCACGTTCACCTCCACGGCCGCGCGGTCCTTCCAGAGCGAGGAGCTGCTCCCCGTGTCCAGCCCCATGCGCTGCGCCACCTCCTGCGGGGGGTCAGCCAGGGGGTCCCGGCGGTCCCGGATGGGGTCTGGGGTGCACCAGGGGGTCCCCGGGGGTCCCGGATGGGGTCTGGGGTGCACCAGGGAGTACCAAGGGAAATCCCGGGGAGTGCCAGGGGGGTCCCGGGAGGGGAGGAGGGGAGGGCTGTCCATGTGGGGTCCCAGTGCAGTCCCAGGGGGTCCCAGTGCAATCTCAAGGGTCCCAATTCACTCCCAGGTGTCCCCCCGCTCCCTCCCGGTGTCCCCGCTCCCTCCCAGGTGTGTCCCAGCCCCCTCCCGGTGTCCCGCTCCCTCCCAGGTGTGTCCCCTCTCCCTCCCAGGTGTGTCCCCTCTCCCTCCCAGGTGTGTCCCCGCTCCCTCCCAGGTGTCCCGCCCCTCCCAGGTGTGTCCCCGCTCCCTCCCAGGTGTGTCCCTCTCCCTCCCAGGTGTGTCCCCGCTCCCTCCCAGGTGTCCCGCCTCCCAGGTGTGTCCCCGCTCCCTCCCGTGTGTGTCCCAGCCCCTCCCGGTGTCCCTCTCCCTCCCAGGTGTGTCCCCGCTCCCTCCCAGGTGTCCCAGTTCACTCCCAGGTGTGTCCCCTCTACCTCTCGGGTGTCCCCCCGCTCCCTCCCGGTGTCCCGCCCCCTCCCAGGTGTCCCCGCTCCCTCCCGGTGTCCCCCCGCTCCCCGGGGCCGTGCCGGGCTCACGGGCAGCACGTCGTAGCGGTGGCTGTCGCAGAGGTTCCGGGAGCCGATCTCGGTGCCCATGTACCAGCCGTTGAAGGGCGCGGCGGGGAACTCGAGCCCGCCGATCTCCAGCAGCAGGTTGGCCACGGCGGGCAGGGCGTGCCAGCGCAGCCCCAGCTCCGAGAACCACTCCAGCCTGGGGGCGCGGGGGCTGTGGGGGCCCGCGCCGAGCCCACGGCCCCGGCGTGGGACCCAGCGCCATCCCAGCGCTCCCAGCGTCCCAGCGCTCCCAGTGTCCCAGTGTCCCAGCGCTCCCAGTGTCCCAGCGCTCCCAGTATCCCAGTGCTCCCAGTGTCCCAGCGCTCCCAGGTGTCCCAGTGCTCCCAGTATCCCAGTGCTCCCAGTATCCCAGTGTCCCAGCGCTCCCAGTATCCCAGCGCTCCCAGTATCCCAGTGCTCCCAGTATCCCAGCCAGGGAGGGGCAGCACTGACAGCTCCGTCAGGGGCAGGATCAGCACCCCGTGCTCCAGAACCCACCCAGGATCAGCACCCGCTATCCCAGCCCAGGATCAGCACCCGCTATCCCAGCCAGGACCAGCACCCCGCTATCCCAGCCCAGGATCTGCACCCCGCTATCCCAGCCCAGGACCAGCACCCCGCTATCCCAGCCCAGGATCTGCACCCCGCTATCCCAGCCCAGGATCAGCACCCCGCTATCCCAGCCCGGGATCAGCACCCCGCTATCCCAGCCCGGGATCAGCACCCCGCTATCCCAGCCCGGAAACGATCTGCACCCCGCTATCCCAGCCCGGGCAGGATCAACACCCCGCTATCCCAGCCCAGGATCTGCACCCCGCTATCCCAGCCAGGATCAGCACCCGCTATCCCAGCCAGGATCAGCACCCCGCTATCCCAGCCCAGCCCAGGATCAGCACCCCGCTATCCCAGCCCGGCAGGGATCTGCCCCCCGCTATCCCAGCCAGGATCTGCACCCCGCTATCCCGGCCAGGATCAGCGTTCCCGTGTCCATCAGGGATCTGCCCCACGTCCGCTCCGTGTCCCCACTGGGGCTCCCCAACCTCCACCCCCCCGTCCCCTCTCCAGACCCCCGCCAGGGTGACCCGGGGGGCTCCAGGTCACGGGGAGCCCGGGGTCCCCGCGCCGCTCACGTGGGGTGCTGCAGCGGCACCTCCAGGACCAGCTCGGGGGGGAGCGGGAACAGCTCGGGGGACTCGTCGGGGCCCTGCAGCAGCAGCGGCAGCATCGTCGAACCGCCCCCGCCGGGGGGTCCAGCCGTGTTGGATGCAGAGCTGGGGGCACAGCGTCAGGGGGGCTCCAGGAGGGGTTTGGGGGCCGCAGGGACCGGGGGAGTGAGGGGATGGGGAGGGGGATGGAGCGGGGTGAGGAGGGAGAAGGGAGCGAGCTGAGTGGAGCGGAGGGGTGGAGAGGGAACGGGGAGGGCGCGGGGCCGGGCGTGCCCCCACCTCGGTGATGTCCACGTTGGCGGGGTCGCCCCGCACGGAGCCGTCGGGCTGCCGGTACCCCGCGTAGCGGATCAGCTGCGGGTTCCAGATGCGGAAATCGCCGCGCCCCGGGGCCCGCGGGGGGAAGATGGTGATGGCGGACCTGGGGGGCGGGGGCCGTCAGGACAGCCCGCGGGCGCGGGGGCGGGGGGCGCGGGGGGATTCTCACCGGATGTTGCCGCGGTTGGTGGCGAACTGGATGTGGGAGCAGAGGAGGCTGAACATCTCCCCCAGCCCCGCGCAGTCCCGGGCATCGAACACCTGCGGGGCACAGGGTGGGTGCGGGGACCCCCGCGGGGGGGATTACAGACCGGGATGTTCTGTGGGGTCCCCATGGCGGGGGGTCTGTGGGGTGGGGGTCACCGCGGGACACGGCGTGGGGGTGTCAGGGGGTGACACGGGGTGGGCTGGGGTTCCCCTGGCTGGTGTCCCCGGCAGGTGAGGTCACCGCGTGTCCCCGCGGCGGGTGGGGGTCCCACGGGGCCGCACCTGCAGCTTGTTCCACTGGATGCGGCCCACGCAGCGCGCCGCGTTCCGCCACGCCTGCTTGGCCCCGAAGGCGAAGCTCGGCCTCCCGCAGCCGGTACGAGCCCGAGCCCGCGATCTCCGCCGCCACCTCCCGCAGCCGCTGCGTGTGCGCCGCGGAGTCCTCCTGCGGGGCCGCCTCAGCACCGGCAGACTCCGGGACCCCCAGCGACCCCCGGGACCCCCCAGAGCCCCCGAGGGCACCCTCAGCACCCCCTGAGACACCGGGAGCGCCCCCCAGCGCCCCCGACACCCCGCACCTTGGGGGCAGAGGGGCAAAGAGCCGCAGGGTGCTCTGGGGCAGGGAGGGGATGTGGGGACCCCACGGCATGTCTGCAGCTACGTGGGTCCCCGTGCCCGCCGTGAGTTCCCGTGCCCCATGCTCGCGTGCCGGGTTCCCCGTGCCGTGAGTTCCCCGTGCCCCCGTGGCTCCCCGTGTGCCCCTCGTGTTTCCCGGTGCCCCCGTGCCCCCTTAGCGGTCCCCCCGCGCTCACCGCCGCAGGGACACGTAGTACTGGCGGATGAAGTCCCGCGCCAGCTCCAGCAGCTCCTGGGGCGGCCGCGTCCCCTCGGGGGTCGGGGCGGGCAGCGGCCGCGGCAGCACCAGCGAGCCCAGGCAGCGCTGGCCCGAGCACGGCAGCTCCTGCGGCAGCGACATCCCAACTGGGGCCCCCTCCCGGGCCGGGCACCCCAAAAACCGCACCCCAAAAACCGCACCCTAAAAACCGCACCCCAAAACCGCACCCCAAAACCGGCATGCACCCCATAAACCACCCCACAAACCCGCACCACACAAACCGCACCCCCACCAACCGGCACCCCATAAACCTGCACCCCATAAACCTGCACCCCAAAACCGGCATGCACCCCACAAACCCGCACCCCAAAAACCGGCACCCTATAAACCTGCACCCCATAAACCTGCACCCCACAAACCGGCATCCCACAAACTGAACCCCACAAACCACCCCACAAACCCGCGCCCCACAAACCGCACCCCACAAACCGAACCCCCAGCGCTGTCCCCGACTTTGCCTCCCCGTCTGCCGCCGGTCCCGCAGCCCCACCCCGCACCCCCCGCACCCGCACCCCGCACCTGCCCCTGCCCCGCGTCCCCGCACCTGCCCCGCGCTGGCGCACAGCGTGTCGTAGCTGATGCCGCCCGTCTCCCAGTTCTTCAGGCGGGCGAAGCGCGGCGGCTCCGCCGGAGAAGGGGGCGCGGGGCTGGGGGGACGCGGGGCGCCCTGAGCCCTCCCGGGGCTCGGGGATGTGGGGAGAACGCGGGACCCCCCGGCTCTGACAGCGGGACCCCTCGGGCGCGGGGGGGTCCGAGGGGATGCGACAGGAGGGCGCTGGGTGGCTGTGACATGGGGGACACTGGGGCCCGGGGACACTGGGGGGTCCGGGGACACTGGGGGGTCCAGGACGCTGGGGGTCCGGGGACCGCCCCATCTTCTGGTGCTGCTGGGGGGCGGGGGGTCCCGAGCGCTCGGATCAGCTTCGCGGGGATGGGCGGCGTCGGGGAAGGGACAGGGCCGGGGGACGGGGAGGCTCAGAGGGTGGGGGCGCCTGGGGGAGCGGGGCAGAGGCTGGAGGGGCTGAGCTGGGGGCTCAGGGATGGGGGATCAGGGGATGTGGGGATGAGGGGATGGGGGGATCAGGGGATGGGGGGATCAGGGGATGGGGGCTGAGCTGGGGGATCAGGGGATGGGGGATCAGGGGATGTGGGGCTCAGGGATGGGGGATCAGGGATGGGGGATCAGGGGATGTGGGATGGGGGATCAGGGATGAGGGATCAGGGGATGGAGGGATCAGGGATGGAGGGCTGAGCTGGGGGGACTCAGGGGATGGGGGCTCAGGGGATGGGGGATCAGGGATGGGGGATCAGGGGATGGAGGGCTGAGCTGGGGGATCAGGGATGGGGGATCAGGGGATGTGGGGCTGAGCTGGGGACTCAGGGGATGAGGGATCAGGGGATGTGGGGGCTGAGCTGGGGGCTCAGGGGATGAGGGGATCAGGGGATGGGGGCTCAGGAATGGGGGATCAGGGGATGGGGGGCTGAGCTGGGGGATCAGGGGATGGGGGGCTCAGGGGATGGGGGGCTGAGCTGGGGAGCCGGGAATGGGAGATGAAGATTCGGGGGCTGGGCTGGAGGGGTCAGGAGTTGAGGGGTCAGCGGATGGAGGGAGGGGGCGCGGGGCGTTCCTGGCCTCGAGTGAGCGCGAACAATGGCCATGAGTCACAGCGGGCTCCGCGCCACCGCGGGGGGGGAACGGCCGCGTCCCGCGCCCCGAGCGTGGGGTCCCCACGCCTCCAGCCCCACTGGACCCCATACACCCCTCCCCATGTCCCCCCATGTCCCCCCGACCCTGTGGGTCCCTCGGGCTGCTGGGGCCACGCCGTGGGACAGGAGACGCTGTCCCCACGCCACGGGCAGTGAGCACGGGGCTCTGCTGCCCGTGGGCTCCGTGCTCTGCCCCAGTGCCCCACGCGAGCCACCCGTCACAGAGGGGACACTGCCCACGGAGGGGACACCGCCAGGGCGAGGACACCGCCACAGAGGGGACACGTCTCCGGTGGTCTCCGGCCATGTGCGAACTTCCCCGCAGGGAGGAGGGGTCTCGCAGGGAGGAGGGTCCCCGCCAGGATGGAGGGGTCCCACTAGAGAGGAGGGGTCCCGCAGGGAGGAGGGGTCCCGCAGGAGGGAGGGGTCCCACCAGAGAGGAGGGGTCCCCGACGGGAGGAGGGGTCCCCGCAGGGAGGAGGGGTCCCTGCAGGATGGAGGGGTCCCACTAGAGAGGAGGGGTCCCTGCAGGATAGAGGGGTCCCGCAGGGAGGAGGGTCCCGCAGGGAGGAGGGGAGTCCCGCAGGGAGGAGGGGTCCCCGCAGGGAGGAGGGGTCCCCGCAGGGAGGAGGGGTCCCACAGGGAGGAGGGGGTCCCACAGGGAGGAGGGGTCCCCGCAGAGAGGAGGGGTCCCGCAGAGAGAGGGGTCCCACAGGAGAGGGTCCCGCAGAGGAGGGTCTCGCAGGAGGAGGGTCCCGCAAGATGGAGGGGTCCCGCAAGATGGAGGGGTCCCGCAGAGAGGAGGGGTCCCGCAGAGAGGAGGGGTCCCGCCGAGGCTCGGCGCTGTGGCAGGTGGTGCCGGTGCCTCGGTGGTCCGTCCGTCCATCCCACCCCGTCCGTCCTTCCCACCCCGTCCGTCCCGCCCGGGCACCCACCTGGGGGGCTCGGTGACGGCGGCCGCGGGGACAGGGGGGTCCTCGGGCGCGGGGCCGCGCGGGCGCGAGCAGAGGCCGAGGCCGGGGCAGGCGCGGGGGGCTCCGGGCAGGACCCCCGGCAGGTTCCCCATCGCGGCCCCTCTGAGCCGGGAGCGGCCGCTTCCCGCTTCCTACAGCGCGGGGAAGTGGTGACGAGGCGGCGGCGCCCCCGCCCCGCGCACAATGGGCACGGCCGCTGTCACCTCCGCCGCCAACGACACCGGCACCGGCACTGTCACCGCCACCGGCACCGGCATCGCCACTGTCACCGCCACCGGCACCGGCACCGGCACCGCCACCGGCACCGGCACTGTCACCGCCACCGCCACTGTCGCAGCCAATGTCACCGGCACCGGCACCGCCACTGTCACCGGCACCGGCACCGGCACCGGCACGGGCACGCGGCGCGGGACACACCGCGGACCCCCCAGTCCGACCCCCGGCCCCCTGGCGTGTGGCCGTGGCGAGGGGGCGACGCACCCCGAGAGGGGCACACGGCACCCGCGGCCTTGGGGGCACCTGGGAACACACACGACACCCACGGGGGACACGGGACTGGGGGGAGCCGGCACTGGGGGCGTGTATGGCACCGAGGGGGACACAGGCACCCACGGGGGACACAGCACCCACGGGGGACACGGCTCTGGGGACACGCGTGGCACCGGGGGAAGGCGCACACGGCACCGAGGCGGACGTGGCGCCCTGAGGACACGCGTGGCACCCAGAGGGGGACACGGCGCTCGTGGGGGACACTCGGCCCTTGGGGGGCCGCGCTGCTGGCAGGGACCCTCATCCCGGCCGCAGGACACGGGGCCTCCCCCAGCTTTGCCCGGGGGGTCCCGGGCCGCCCGCAGCCCCCCGGCCGTGGGGCGGATGTCCGGCGGGACCCCCCCCATTTCCCGCCGCTTCCACCCAGTTCCGGCCATTGAGGCGCCGGGCGCTGCCGGGGACCCCCAGGTCAGCACCCCGGGGGGGCCGCAGGGGGGGGCGCACCCCGCGACCCTCCGGGGGCACCCAGCGGGGGGTGGGGGCTCACCCCAGCTGCGGCCGGGAGGGTCCTACAGTGACCCCGGGGGTCGCGGGGGTCGCGGAAGGGGGGTCCGGCGCGGGGGTGCTGTTGGGGTGCGGGGGGGTTGGGGGTGCGGGGTCCCCGGGGCCCGGCGGGTGAGTCCCGGCGGGGGTTCGGGGGCGCAGCCCGCAGCTCCCGCAGCGACGGGAAACCGCGCCCGGTGCCGGCGGTTCCTTCCTGCGGGAGCGGCGGGGGCGGCGGCGCGGGGCCGGCACGGGGCCGAGCCGGGGCGGGGGCGCCCGGGACCCCCGGGGGACTCGGGCCGGGGGTCGATCGCCCCGTCTCGGGGGGTCCCGGGTTGCCGCCCCCTCCGCGGGGTGTCTGTCTGTCTGTCGCGACAGAGCGCCCACCCGATTGTCTGCCCAGCCCGGGGGGCGGGACTCGAGCCTTGGCCCCCCTCAGCTTCCCCCAACCCACAGACCCTCCAAACCCACCGCCCCCGCCCCACAGCCCCCGTACCCCACATCCCCTGTACCCCACAGACCCTCCAAACCCACCGCCCCCCGCCCCACAGCCCCGTACCCCCACATCCCCCGTACCCCACAGTCCCCGTACCCCACATCCCCTGTACCCCACAGTCCCCTGTACCCCACATCCCCCGTACCCCACAGCCCCCCGTACCCCACATCCCCCGTACCCCACATTCTCCCGTACCCCACATACCCCGTACCCCACATACGCCGTACCCCACAGCCCCCCCTGCCCCACATCCCCCGTACCCCACATCCCCCGTACCCCACATAGCCCCGTACCCCACATCCCCCGTACCCCACAGTCCCCCGTACCCCACATCCCCCGTACCCCACATTCTCCCGTACCCCACATACCCCGTACCCCACATACCCCCAGATCCCACAGACCCTCCAAACCCACAGCCCCCGTACCCCACAGTCCCCTGTACCCCACATCCCCCGCCCCACAGCCCCCGTACCCCCATCCCCTGTACCACACATCCCCCGTACCCCACATCCCCCGTACCCCACAGTCCCCTGTACCCCACATCCCCCCTCCCCACATGCCCCCGTACCCCACATACCCCGTACCCCACATCCCCCCGTACCCCCGGCCCCCGCCCCACAGCCCCCGTACCCCACATCCCCCGTACCCCCGGCCCCCCGGCTCGGCTGAGCTCCCCTCGCTCTGCTCTCCGTTCCCATTTGGTCGGATCTGGTCCATCTGGTCAGTCCAGTCCATCCCTTCGTGTCCGGTCAGTCCATTCGTGTCCGGTCAGTCAATTTGGGTCCTCTCGGCCCTTTTGGGTCCGCCCGGTCCGTCCAGGTCCGTTCGCTCCCGTTCGGGTCCGTCCGGGCTCGTCCGTGGCCGTTCAAAGCCTCTCGGAGCCAGTCGGTCCAGTCGGTCCAGTCCGGACTGGTCGGGACTGGTCGGGTCCGGCTGGCAGTGCCGGTCCGGCCACACCCGCTGGTTCGGTCCGTCCCGTCGGGGCCGTTCGGGTCCGTTCGGGTCCGTTCCGGTCCGGTTACCCCGCTCGGTCCCTGCGGCGGCGGCTCCGCGGCGGGGCCCGGCCGGGGCCGTTTCAGCACCTGGGACAGAGACCGGATCAGCCGGGCTCGAGACTGGGACTGGGACCGGGACTGGGCTGGGACTGGGACTGGGACTGGGACTGGGACTGGGACTGGGACTGGGACCGGGACTGGGACTGAGACTGGGACCGGGACTGGGACTGAGACTGGGACTGGGACCGGGACTGGGCTGGGACTGGGACTGGGACTGGGACTGGGACTGGGACTGGGACGGGCTGGAACGGTGCTGGGATGGCACTGGGACTGGGCTGGGACTGGGACTGGGACTGGGACTGGGACTGGGACTGGGACGGGCTGGAACGGTGCTGGGATGGCACTGGGACTGGGCTGGGACTGGGACCGGGACCGGGACCGGGACTGGGACTGGGACTGGAACTGGGACTGGGACTGGGACTGGGGCTGGGACTGAGACTGAGACTGGGACTGGGACGGGCTGGAACGGTGCTGGGATGGCACTGGGACTTGGGCTATGACCAGGACTGACACCAGGACTGGAAGAGAACTGGGACTGGGATTGGTCTGGACTGGGACAGTGCTGAGACCCTGACTGGACTGGGACTCATTTTTGATTACAACTGGGACCAGGACTGCACCGGAAATGGACTGGGAGTGGATCGAGATTGCATCGGACTGTGAAGGTCTGGAAGTGGACTGGGACTGGAATTTGAACTGGGACCAGGACTTGGACTGGACTGGAACGCAGATTTGGACTGGATGGAGACCGGTACTGGGACCAGGCCGGACTGGGACTGGACTAGAAAGAGGACTGGGATTAGGATTTAACTCGGGACTGTGAGTGGACTGGGACTGGGACCACAATGGGACAGGACGGGGACTAGATGAGGTCTGGGCTGGGACTGGGACTGGACAGGACGGGAGTGGGACAGGAGCTGGCGGGGACTGGAGTGAGGAGCGGGTGGGGAGCAGGGCCGGGCTGGGCTGGGCTGGGCTGGGCTGGGCTGGGCTGGGAGGAGGGTGAGGCCGGGCGGGGGCGGGAGGCTCCGGGCAGGACCTGCTGGGGCTGCGCTGGAAACTGCTGCTGTCCCCCTGTCCCCCTGTCCCCGTGTCCCCGTGTCCCCGTGTCCCTGAGCCTGTGTCCTGGTGTGCCAGTGTCCCCATGTCCCAGTGTCCCGGTGTCCTGATAGCCCAGTGTCCCCATGTCCAGGTGTCCTCATGTCCCTGTGTCCTCGTGTCCTGGTGTCCCCATGTCCTCATGTCCAGGTGTCTCCATGTCCCTGTGTCCCCATGTCCAGGTGTCCTGATAGCCCAGTGTCCCCATGTCCCCATGTCCTTGCATCCTCATGTCCCCGTGTCCCCATGTTCCTGTGTTCCCACCTCCTGGTGTCCTCATGTTCCCATGTCCTGGTAACCCAGTGTCTCCATGTCCCCATGCCCAGGTGTCCTCATGTCCCGGTGTCCCCATGTTCCTGTATCCCTGCCTCCTGGTGTCTTCAGGTCCCCATGTCCTGGTGTCCCCGTGTCCCCATGTCCAGGTGTCCTCATGTGCCGATGTCCCCATGTTCCTGTGTTCCCGCCTCCTGGTGTCCTCATGTCCCTGTGTCCTCGTGTCCCAGTGTCCCCATGTCCTCATGTCCCGGTGTCTCCATGTCCTTGCATCCTCATGTCCAGGTGTCCCCATGTCCCCATGTCCCCATGTCCCCATGTCCCAGTGTCCCCATGCCCAGGTGTCCTCGTGTCCCGATGTCCCCATGTTCCTGTGTTCCCGCCTCCGGATGTCTTCAGGTCCCCGTGTCCTGGTGTCCTCATGTCCCAGTGTCCCCATGTCCCGGTGTCCTCATGTCCTTGTGTCCTCATGTCCCAGTGTCCCCATGTCCCAGTGTCCCCATGTCCCGGTGTCCCCGTGTCCCCGTATCCCCATGTCCCGATGTCCCCGTGTCCCCGCGTGTGACTTGTCCCTGATTAACTCCCTCCCAGCTGAATTACTCTGAGCTGACAGGAGTGACATACAGGACAAACAAGGACACGGGAGGGGCGCTTTGCCTTTAGCTGGGGTGGCTTTTTGCAGGGTGGCCTCAGGAGCGAGGAGGACAAAGGTCTCAGCCAAGGCTTTTCTGGGGAAGGCTCAGGGCGGGAATTGCCTTCCGCCAACAGGAGAGGGACGCGAAGTTTGGGTGAACGCTCCTTGTACCTCTGAGTATTGGGCTGCAACACCCGCGTTCCTGTCTTCCTGTCTCCGGGTGTCCCCGTGTCCCCGTGTCCCCATGTCCTTGTGTCCTCATGTCCCCGTGTCCCCGTGTCCCCGTGTCCTTGTGACCTCATGTCCCGATGTCCAGGTGTCCTCATGTCCCCGTGTCCCCGTGTCCCCATGTCCTTGTGTCCTCATGTCCCCGTGTCCCCAGGTTCTTGTGTCCTCATGTCCCAGTGTCCCCGTGTTCCTGTGTTCCCGCCTCCTGGTGTCCTCATGTCCCTGTGTCCTGGTAACCCAGTGTCCCCATGTCCCCTTGTTCCCGTGTCCCGGTGTCTCCATGTCCCCATGTCCAGGTGTGCCAGTGTCCCCGTGTCGCATCTGTCCGCTGCCGAGGGGGGCAGGTGTCAGTGTGTCCCCAGCTGTCGGTGTCTCCCCAGATGTCGGGGTGTCCCCAGGTACCGGTGTGTCCCCAGATGTCGGTGTGTCCCCAGATGTTGGTGTGTCCCCAGGTGTCGGGGTGTCCCCAGGTGTCGGGGTGTCCCCACCTGTCGGTGTATCCCCAGGTGTTGGTGTCTCCCCAGCTGTCGGTGTCTCCCCAGATGTCGGGGTGTCCCCAGGTACCGGTGTGTCCCCAGATGTCGGGGTGTCCCCAGCTGTCGGGGTGTCCCCAGGTACCGGTGTGTCCCCAGATGTCGGTGTGTCCCCAGATGTCGGTGTGTCCCCAGGTGTCGGGGTGTCCCCAGGTGTCGGGGTGTCCCCAGGTGCCGAGGTGTCCCCTGGTGTCGGGGTGTCCCCAGGTGTCCCCAGGTGTCAGTGTGTCCCCAGCTGTCGGTGTGTCCCCAGGTACCGGTGTGTCCCCAGGTGCCGGGGTGTCCCCAGACGTTGGTGCGTCCCCAGGTGTCGGGGTGTCCCCAGGTGTCGGTGTGTCCCCAGGTGCCGGGGTGTCCCCGGGGTGCTGCGGGGATCCGGGAGGGGCGTGGCTGTGCTGCCGGGGGCGGGGCCGGGGGCGGGGCCGAGGGCGCGCTGGGCGCCCCGGGCGGGGCGGGGCGGGGGTCCCGAGCCCCCGCGGCCATTGGCTGCGCCGCGCTGGCCCCGCCCCCGCCCGCTGTCAACACGCAGCGCCCGCCGGGCCGGGCCGGGCCGGGCCGAGCGCAGGGACCCGCCCGAGCCGAGCCGAGCCGAGCCGAGCCGAGCCGAGCCGAGCCGAGCCGAGCCGAGCCGAGCCCTGCCGAACTGAGCTCGGCCCGCCCGAGCCGAGCCGAACGTGGGCCGGGCCGAGCCAAGCGCAGTGCAGCCGAGCCCAGCCGAACCCAGCCCAGCCGAACCGCGCCGAAGCCAACCGAGCCCGCCCGAGCTCGGCCGGGCCGAGCCGAGCCGAGCCGAGCCGAGCCGAGCCCGGCGCCGCCGCTGCGGCCGAGCCAGGCGTTCCGCCCCGCGCGGGGCGGGGGCTCGCTCCCCCCGGCCGCTCCGTGACTAAATAAGGCCGATGGCGCGGCGCGCACCGGGCGGGTAGAGCGGGGCTCCCCGCCGCCCCTCCGCTCCCGGCCCCGACCCCCCCGGCCCCGCAGCGCCGCAGCCGCCGGGGCGGGCGGGGTCCGGCCGCGGGCGGGGAGCCCCCGGCCCCCCCGGGCCCCCCCGGGGCGGCGCCGTCCTTGGCTCAAGGGCAGCGGGACCCCCGCGGCGCGGGCCCCCCGGCCCGGCCCCCCCGCCCCGCCCGCGCTGCCCATGGGCCCGGCACGATGCCGGTGCGGCGGGGGCACGTCGCCCCCAGAACACCTTCCTGGACACCATCATCCGCAAGTTCGAGGGGCAGAGTGAGTGGGGGCGCCGGCCGCGGGGGAGCGCGGGGGGGGCGCTGGGAGGGAGCCGGGGGCCCCGAGGGGAACAGCGCGGGGGGAGCGGCCGGGGAGGGGCTGGGAGGCACCAGGTGGGGAAGGGGGTGAGGGGCTGCGGCCCCGGGTGGGCTGGGGGCGGTGGGGACAAGCCCAGCTGGGAGGGGCAGTGCGGGGGCCAGGGCCGGCTGGGAGGGACGCGGCTCTCCCGCGTGTCCCGCAGCCCCCCGCTCCAGGTGGGGCTGGGGCGGTGGGCGCGCACCTGGCTGGGGGGATTGCTGCCCCCTGGCTCTGGGGTGCCGGAACGGGGTTTTCCCCGCGGTCCGGTGTGGAGCCCCCACCGCCAGCTCAGGCTGCTGCGGGACCGGGGGTCCCACCTGGCCCGTGCCCCCCACCGCACCGCCCAGCAGCAGGAACAGTCTGGGGGCTCCCAGCGCCCCTCTGGAGACAGGGCCCTGATGGGGGGGATGCTGCCCCACAGGTCGGGCCGGGGGTGTCACTCTGCTGGGGGACAGGCTGTGCTCAGGGGGTCTGGCCTCAGGGTGTGGCTGTGGGGGTCCCAGGGTCCCCAGGGTAGTGGTGTCCCTAAGGGGTCTCTGCAATTGGGGGGGGTCCCCATGGTGATGAGTCCCTGCTGTGTGGGGTCCCTGTGAGGTGTCTGTTGTGGGGTCCCTGCTGTGTGGGGTCCCTGCTGTGTGGGGTCCCTGTGAGGTGTCTGTTGTGGGGTCTCTGCTGTTGTGGGGTCCCTGCAGTGCTGGGAGCCCCTGGGCCCCCCTGGTTATGGGGTCCCTGTGACGGTGAGATCCCAAAAGCGATGCCACCAGCTTAGGGGGTCCCTGGGGAGCGAGCGCCTGTCCCTGGGGAGCCCCGGGCCGAGGATGGGCGGGGGGGACCCTCCCTCTGCCTGCCCTGACCCCCCGCCCCCTGCCCCAGGCCGCAAGTTCATCATCGGCAACGCGCGCGTGGAGAACTGCGCCGTGATCTACTGCAACGAGGGGTTCTGCCGGCTCTGCGGGTACTCGCGGGCCGAGGTGATGCAGCAGCCCAGCACCTGCGACTTCCTGCACGGGCCCCGCACGCAGCGCCGCGCCGCCGCCCAGATCGCACAGGCGCTGCTGGGCGCCGAGGAGCGCAAGGTGGAGATCTGCTTCTACCGCAAGGATGGTACGGACCGCGGGGACCGCGGGGACGGGAGGGGACAGCGGGGACAGCGGGGACGGGAGGGGTGCACTGGGGACAGGAGGGGACACACAGGGACAGGAGGGCTGCACTGGGGACAGGAGGGGTGCACTGGGGACAGGAAGGGACAGGAAGGGACGGCAGGGACACGCAGGGACAGGAGGGGTGCACTGGGGACAGGAGGGGACAGGAGGGGACAGCAGGGACAGGAGGGGCAGAAGAGGTGCACTGGGGACAGCGAGGGGACAGCGGGGACAGGAGGGATGCACTGGGGACAGCAGGGAGAGCAGGGACAGGAGGGCTGTGCTGGGGACAGCAGGGGACAGCAGGGACACACAGGGACAGCAGGGACACACAGGGATGGGAGGGCTACGCTGGGGACAGCAGGGGACAGCGGGGACAGGAGGGACAGGAGGGCTGCGCAGGGGACAGCAGGGACAGGAGGGACAGCAGGGACAGCAGGGACAGCAGGGGTGCGCTGGGGACAGCAGGGGACAGCAGCAGGTGTGGCAGCACAGGGTGGTACCGCAGGGGTCCTACAGCCCCCCCCGGGGCACTGGGCAGGGACAGGGCACAGCAGGCTCGGGGACACCGCTGGGTGCAGCAGTTGTTGGCACCCAGGTCCCACGGGACGGGACCTCTCCAGCGCCGCGGTGACCCCGCAGGGGTGGGGGGGGACCAGGGGGTGTCCCCCGGAGCAAGGACAGGGCCGAGCCGGCATCGCGCGGTGCCGCCGTCCCCGTGGGGCGCGGGGTGCCCGGGCAGGTGCCGCCCTGTGCCGCTCGGAGCCCGCGCCGCTGTCCCGGCTGTCCCGGCTGTCCCCGCCGCTGTCCCCGCCGCTGTCCCCGCCGCTGTCCCCGCCGCTGTCCCGCTCTGGGCGCGGCCCCGGTTCCGCCGCTGGAGTGGGCACAGCCGGGGCCGGCGGAGCCCGGGAGGTGGGCGGGGCCCGGGGGCTGCTCTCCCGGCCCGGGGCTCTCCTCCGCTGCCGCGGCTCTGCCGGGCGCCCCGGTGCCCTTTGGGTGGTGTCCCCTCGGTAGGGTGGCACTGACATGGGACACGGGGCTCCTGCCTGGGTCCGCAGAGGCCTGGACACCCCCAGCTGTGCCCCCCGAGCCGTGTGGGGGTCTCGGCCCTTACCAGCCCTGAGCGCTGCCAGGCAGAGGGGGCACAGGGGGTCCCTGCGGTGACGGGGGGTCCCGGCCCTGCCAGCCCTGCGGGAGGGTTGAGGGCTCTGGGGACAGTCCCTGGGCCTGGCTGTCCCCTGGCCTCGGGGTGGGACCCTTGCCAGAGGCCAGCCCTGGTCGGGGGTGTCCTGCTCCCACCCTGGGGGCTGCAGTGGCGCCCCCGCGGCTGTGCCCTCCCCGTCCCGCCGTGCCCGGCGGCTGTTTCGGGGGCTCCCCCCGGGCGCTGCGGGGCGGGCACCTCGTGGCTCCGGCACCCTCGGTGCTCCTGGCGCCGCTGCCGCCCCGCGGGCGCCCCCGGATCGTGTCCCCGGCCCCTGCAGCCCCCGCGCCCCCGGCGTGTGCCGTCCCCGGTGCGCCGCGCTGGGCCCGGAGCCGCGGAGCCGCCGCTGCTGCAGCCATTTGTCTTTTGGCGACGCGCTGGTTGTGGAGCCGGGGACGCGCCGCGGTCACGGCGCCCGTGGGGCACCTGCGTCCCCGCGGGGACACCCCCAGGCTGCTCGGGGACAGGGGGGGCGCAGACACCCCCAGGTGCTGCTGTGGGGTGCCCCCGGGGCTGGTGCAGGGATCGGGGCTGGCACCGTGACACTTCGGGGTCCCCGGGGCCAGAGGGGCGTCCCCAGCCTGGGGGGGCGGGGGCGGCTCCCGGGGCGCTGGGCGCGATGGGGGCAGGGGGTCCCCCCGCTTTGGGGGTCACGGGGAGCGCTGGGGGTGCAGTGTGGGGGTGCGGGGGATTTGGGGCGCAGCTCCGGAGGTGGGGGTGGCTCTCTTGGGGTGAGGGGGGCAAGGGGTGCGGCCCCCATTGTCCCCACCCCAGGGGTCTCCCCACGGCCCCCGCCCCACCAGCCGGAGCGGGGTTCTCCGGGCCCCGCAGTGGCCGCACGCCGGTGCCGCCGGTCCCCTCGCGGTAACCGGGGCCGCCCCGCCGCGCCGCGCTGGCCGCAGCCCAGGGAATCCCCCCGCCGCGGGCACGGGCACGGGGACAGGGACAGTGCCAGCTGGCAGCGCCGTGCCAGCGCGCCGGGCCCGGCGCCAGGGGGGGACACCGCCGCGGGGGGGTCGCTGCTTCCGCGTCACCGCGTGTCCCCCCGGGGCCCCGGGGGCGAGGCGGGCCGGGGGCAGCAGGAGGCCCCCCCGTCCCCCAGGGGCTGCCGCGGGCCGCCCTGATCGCCCCCAGGTCCCCCCGCCCCCAGCTGCGGCACCGGATTAACGCCGCAGCTGTTAACGAGTTGTGAGCGGCTTAACCCCGCCCGGCACCCCCAGAGCCCCCCGCCCCCCCGGCCGCGCCGCCCACGCGCAGGCACGGCCGCCACAGCTGGAGGGAGGGAACCCCCACCCCTCCGTGCCTCAGTTTCCCCCGTGTGCAGCTGCAGGGGGGCGGGTGCAGTCGGTGTTGGGGTTCGGCAGGAATGGGGGGCGCGAGGGGGTTCGGCAGGAATGGGGGACCGAGGGGGCGGTCGGGCAGGAATGGGGGACCGAGGGGGTGCTCCCCAGGGCAGGGTGCCCAGCAGGCACAGGGACCGTGTCTCCCGGGATATTTGGGGTGTCCTCCTCCCCATTGGGAGTGGAGGTGCCCCCCCCCCCCATGTCCCTGACGCCCCCTCCCCGCAGGCAGCTCCTTCCCGTGCCTGGTGGACGTGGTGCCGGTGAAGAACGAGGATGGCACCGTCATCATGTTCATCCTCAACTTCGAGGCCGTGCGGGAGCCTGAGCCCGGGGAGACCCCGGCCCCAGCACCAACCACTGGGTCACCCCGGCGCCCTGGGGCCCCGCAGGTACGGGGGGACGCGGACAGGGGTCACCCTCGGGAATGGGGGACAGGGACAGGGGTCACCCTCGGGAATGGGGGACAGGGACACGGGTCACACCCAGTTATGGGGGACAGGGACACGGGTGACCCCCTGCTGGGTCCTGCAGGGAATGGGGCAGCGCTGCCGCCAGCCCGTGTCCTGCTGCCGCCATGCCCCGGTGCTGCTGTGGGGACGGGGGCGGGTGGCAGCGCGGTGGGGAGGCGGTGCGGACCCCGGCCCAGACCCCACCCCAAATCCCCGTGGCGGGTTCGGAGCTGGGTCCTGCCCCCGAGCCCGGCCCCGACCGGCGCTGTCCCTGCCCAGGACGCAGCCGCTCCCTGCGCCTGAGGCTGCTGGCGCTCACGGGCAGCCGCCAGTCGCTGCCCCCCGAGCCCCCCGAGCCGCCGGACGTGGTGGTCGTGGACCCGGGGCTGATGGAGCCGCTGGCCGCGGAGCCGCCGCTGCCCGCCAGCGACTCGGGCCCGGAGGACGCCTCGTCCTCGCTGGAGGCCGGCGCTGGGGACCGTCCCGAGGACGAGGCGGCGCTGATGGGGGACCCCGAGCCGCCGGTGCCGCCGCCGTCGCCGCGGGCCGAGCGCCTGGCGCTGGCCTTCGCCAGCCGCAGCCTGGCCCGGAGCCGCTCCCGGGAGCGCCGGTCGCGGGAGAGCCTCCGCAGCCTCCGCAGCCTCCGCAGCCTCCGCCGCGCCTCGTCCGTCGATGACATCGAGGCCATGAAGGGCGACGGGGACAAGCGCTGCCACAGCCGCCACACCAGCGCCAGCGCCGGCGCCGGCCTGCAGCGCGGCTCCAGCACCGGTACGGGCACGGGCACCGGGGCGGGGACATCGGGGCAGCCACGGGGGCTGGGGACATCGGGGCAGCCACCAGGGCTGGGGACACTGGGACAGCCACCGGGGCTGGGGACATCGGGACAGCCACCGGGGCGGGGACATTGGGACAGCCGCAGCCAGGGAGGGACCCTGGTGACGCCGCGTGCCACTGCCCCGCAGCAGCGCCCGGGGCGAGCAGGGGCTGAGCCCCCCATGGCCACCAGGACCCCCAGCCCATCCTGCAGCCCCCTGAGCCGCACTGGGATCCCCCCGGGACCCCAACCCCGGGAGCTGCGGCACCCCCGGGACCGAGGGCCCCGCGCCCCAGGAGCCCTGGGAAGCTGTGGGGGCTCCCTGGGGTGCAGGGTGGGTGTGCGGTGGCAGCCCCGCGCCGCGGGGGGTGACAGTGACGGTGCCGGTGCCGGTGCCGCGTGTCCCCGCAGGCGCCGTGGCCGCCGTGCGCAGCGCGCTGCTCAACTCCACGTCGGACTCGGACCTGGCGCGGTTCCGGGCCATCGGCCGCATCCCCCAGATCACCCTCAACTTCATGGACCTGCAGCCGGGGGGGCTCCTGGCGCCGCCCCCCGCGCCCCGCCCCATCATCGCCCCCACCAAACTGCGCGACCGCACCCACAACGTCACCGAGAAGGTGACACAGGTGAGACCCGGCGGGGGGACATGGGGACAGGTCACACAGGTGAAACCCGGATGGGGGGACATGGGGACAGGTCACACAGGTGAGACCTGGACATGGGGACATGGGGACAGGTGACACAGGTGAGACCCTGGGGGCTGTGGAGGACCCCGGGGTTGGGGGTGCTGAGCTGGCTGCGTGATGCTGGAGGTGACAGGAGGTGCCAGAGGTGGCCAAGTGGTGACAAAGGTGCCTGGGAAATGCCACCGTGGCCAGGTGAGCCAGGTGCCAGCTGGTTGTACCGAGGCACCTGCACAATTGCAGTGATGATGTGGCCAGGCTGTGCCAGGATGGCCGGGCAGTGACAAAGTGTCCGGGCAGTGACAGCGTGTCCCGGCGGTGCTGGAGGGGATGTGCAGTGCTGCAGGTGCCCGGGTGGTGCCAAAGTGTCCCCGCGGTGCCAAAGTGTCCCCGCGGTGCCAGCAGTGTCCCCGCGGTGCCAGAGTGACCGGGTGGCGGCCGGGCAGTGCCAGGTGGGCTCGGTGCTGCCGGGGGCACTGGCCGGGGCTGTGACCGGGCTGTTCTGGGCGGTGGGTGCCGTGACAGGGGACAGTCAGGTCTGGGACAGCCCCCGGGGGGCTCCCAGCGGGGTGCGGGGGCAGCCACGACCTGGTGCCGTGTACCCTCACCCGTTACCCCGTACCCCGCCCGGTGCCCCATACCCCCGCCCGGTGCCCGTGCCCCGCCCGGTGCGTGCCGCCGGTGCCGGCGCTGGCCGCGGCCGCTGATCCGCAGCCCGTTGTGTAACCGCCATCTGCCGCGGCGGGCGCGGAGCGGGAGCCGCCGTTAATTGCTCCCTGTTCCCCCGCCGCGGTCGGGGGGGCGGCGGCATCCCCGGGGGCTCTGCGGGACGGGGACCCGCTGCTGTCCCCCCCGCCCGGGCTGTCCCCGGTCCCCGGCAGCCGGCGGGGGACGGAGCGGCCCCGGCGCATCTGCGCGCCCCCCGGGACCCCCGGGACCCCCGGGACCCCCGGCCCGCACCTGCGCGCACACGTGAGGGGGCCCGGGGGAGCCCCGCGCGCACCTGGGGCTCCTGGCGCTGCTGCCGGGCCCTCGCTGCGGCGGGGGGACCCCTGTGCGGTGGGACCCCCCTCACCCCGCGGCCCGGCCCCCGGCTGCCCGCGGAATCTCCCGATTGCCTCGGCCGTGATTAACGAAGGTGATTAATTGCGCCGCCAGGGTGGCGCTGGGCTCCGTCCCGGCCCCGCCGCGTCCCGGGGGCCACGAGGGGACACGGGGGACGCGGCTGCGGTCACCGGGGCGGGGTGACCCGGTGTCCGGCTCTGCCCCGGCACCGCCGGGGGGGTCTCGGGGTGTCCCCGGCTCGGGCCCGGCGCGGCCTCGGGGCGGCGGCGCTGGGGACCGGGTGTCCCTGCTGTCCCCGGTGATTCACCGAGCCCCGCCGAGGTCCCCTGGGTGCCAGTGACGGGCCTGGCGTGGCGTCCCCGCGGCTCGTGGGACCCCCGGAACCCCTGGTGCGTTCCGGAGGGGATCCCCGCGTGGGGCTGGACGGGGCTGGGGGACCCCGGGCCCGCTCGCTGTGTGGGGACACCGGGGACCCCTCCCCGCTGCCGGGCCGCGTCCTGCCGCCCCCGGCCCCCCGGTCCCTGTGCTCGGGGCTGGGGGGCGGCGGGCGCAGCCGTGGGGCGCTGCCAGGGCTGGGCGGGGGCCAGGGACGCGGGGACACCGTGAATCAGCCGGGGCCGCCAGGGCCAGCTCACCGCCGCCGTCACCGTCCCCGTTCCCGCCGTCCGTGTCCTTGTCCCCCATCTCATCCCCGTCACCGCCCCCGTCCCCATCCCGCTGCTGGCAGCGCCGCGCCGGTCGCGCTTTGGGGACCCCGGGTGGGGCGTGGGGGCTGCGGGTGCCGGCCGGCGGTGGGGGAGGGGCCGGCAGTGCAGAGGACCCCCCGTTCCGTGCCCCCCCCGCCCCGGTGTTCCCCGCGGGGGCCGCTCGGGCGCTCCCGGTCCCTCCTCCGGGGAGTGGCGACGGCCGGGGCCGGGGGGGGGCTCGGGGGGTCCCGCCCCGCTCCATCTGCCGCGCGCGGGGCCGGGGGACGCGGGGACCCCCGAGCGCGGCTATGGCCCCCGCGCGGCGCGACAGCGGCGACCGCGGCGAGCGCCCCGACGGGGAGCGGCGGGACGGGTGCGCCGGGCCGTGCGGGTGTCCAGCCTGGTGGCGCAGGAGGTACGGGGGCGCGGGAGTACGGGGGGCACGGGGGTACGGGGGGTGCGGGAGGAACGGGGGCACGGGAGGAACGGGGGCGCGGGAGCACGGGGGGCACGGGAGTACGGGGGACACGGGAGGAACGGGGACACGGGAGTACGGGGGACACGGGAGTACGGGGGGCACGGGAGGTACGGGGGCACGGGAGCACGGGGACACGGGAGTACGGGGGCACGGGAGGAACGGGGGCACGGGGGCACGGGAGGAACGGGGGGGCGCGGGAGGAACGGCGGGCCGCGGGGGCGCGGGGGTCCCGGGGGTCCTCACCCAGAGGGAAATGGGACCCGCGGTTTGTTCCCCGCACGCGGGCGCGGGGTCCCGGGATGGGGGGGAGCGGAGCGGGGGGGGCACCGCGGGGTCTGGGGGCTCTGGGGGCTCTGGGAGGGTCCCCCTGCTGCGGTGTCCCCGTGCCGGGGTGGGGGGATGGGCGCGGAGTGTTTGGGTGGGTGGGGGTCCCGGATTTTGGGGGTCAGGGACCCGCAATTTATCCTGCTGTGCGTGGGTGGGGGGTCCGGGGGGGGCGCACGCCGGGGTGGGAGACGCTGGGCAGGGGTGGCGCTGGGGGCCCGAGGAGCCCCCGAGTGTCCCAGTGCGTCCCAGTGTCCCCCAGTGCGTCCCAGTGTGTCCCAGTGCGTCCCAGTGTACCCCAGTGTCCCCCAGTGTCCCCGTGGTCCCCAGTGCGTCCCAGTGTACCCCGGTGTGTCCCCGCTGTTCCCAGTATGTCCCGCTGTCCCCGCAGCTGTCGCTCGCCGCTGGCCCCAGTGCGTCCCAGTGTGTCCCAGTGTTCCCAGTGTGCCCCAGTATGTCCCACTGTCCCGCAGTTGCCCCTCGCCGCTGGCCCCGGTGTGTCCCAGTGTGTCCCCGTGTACCCCGGTGTGTCCCAGTAGGTCCCAGTGTCCCCCGCTGTCCCCAGTATGTCCCGCTGTCCCCGTAGCTGTCCTCGCCGCTGGCCCCAGTGTGTCCCAGTACTCCCCAGTGTGTCCCACTGTCCCCGCAGCTGTCCCCGCCGCTGGCCCGGTTTTTGGGGGGTTGGGTCGGTGCCGTCACTGTCAGGGCTCGGGGCTGGGGCGGGCTCGCCGCCCCCGGGCCGCCCCCCCAGGGCTCGGGGCCGCCCCCCCGCGCTCGGGGCCGCCCCCGTCCCGGGCCGCCCCCCGTGCTCGGGGCCGCCCCCGTCCCGGGCCGTCCCCCGTGCCGCGGGTGCCACCGGCGGCGCTGCCACTGTCGCTGCCGCGCGTGCCCCGTGCCCATGGCGGGGGGTCCCGAGGGGCGGCGACGCCGCCGCTCAGCGCCGTGAGTGCCCGGGGGGCGCACGGGGGTCCCGGGGGGCACGGGGGTCCCGGGGTCGCCCGGCTGGCAGCCGGCGCTGCCCTGGGGGACACCCGCGGTGACGGGGCGCGGTGGGGTCGGTCCGGCCGGGGGCGTCCCCGGGGTCCCGGCGCCTCGGGGTCCGCGGCGAGGGGGTTCAGCGGTCGGGTTTGTGGGGTCTGGGGTCTTACCGCCTGCTGCGGCTTCGGGGGGTGCCAGAGCCTGTGTCAGGGCAGGTGTGGGGGTCCCGGGCAGGTGTGGGGGTCCCGGGCAGGTGTGGGGTCCCGGGCAGGTGTGGGGGTCCCGGGCAGGTGTGGGGGTCCCGGGCAGGTGTGGGGTCCCGGGCAGGTGTGGGGGTCCCGGGCAGGTGTGGGGATCCCGGGCAGGTGTGGGGTCCCGGGCAGGTGTGGCTATTGGGGGCGTCTGTGGCTACCGGGGGTCTGTGGCTGTTTGGGGGTCAGTGGCTATTGGGGGTCTGTGGCTATTGGGGGGTCTGCGGCTATTTTGAGGGGGGTCTGTGGCAATTGGGGGGTCTGTGACTGTTTGGGGTCTGTGGTTATTGGGGGTCTGTGACTCTCAGGTACTGCCGGAGCAGGGGTGGGGGTCCGTGCCGGGTTCTGGGGGAACAGGGACCGGGCAGTGGCGGGGAGGGGTCAGCGCACCGGGGGTGCTGCGGGGTGCGGGGGCTCTCGGGGGCTCTCGGAGGGCCACTCTCGGGGGCTCTCGGGGGCTCTTTGGGGCTCTCGGGGCTCTCGGGGGGCTCTTTGGGCTCTCGGGGGCTCTTTGGGCTCTCGGGGCTCTCGGGGGACTCTCGGGGGTCTCTCGGGGGGCTCTTTGGGCTCTCGGGGCTCTGGGGGGCTCTCGGGGGTCTCTCGGGTATTTGGGGTGCCCGTGGGCGCAGGTGTCTGGGTCGCGGCAGGTGCGGCGCCGGCTGTCCGGGGGGGCGGGGGTGTCGGTGTCACCGCAGGTGTCGGGGACGCGTCACCGGGGCGGGACGTGTCACCGGCACCGGCGCCATCTGTGTCACCGTGAGTGACGGTGTCGGGCGGGGGCGGGGGCGGCGCCGGGCCCGGGGGTGGGGATGTCGCCGTGTCGGGCCCGTCGTGACATGTGACAGCAGCGGGGTTCCCACGGGGTGCGGCTGTCCCGGCCCCTCGTCACGGCACCGCCGAGCCCCGCCGGAGTGGGGGGCTGGGGACACGCGGGCTGGGGACACGCGGGGCGGGGGACACGCGGGGCGGGGGGCTGTCCCATGGCTGTCCCCCCGGGCTGGGGCTGTCCCCGCGGCGGGGACACGCGGGGCTGGGGACACGCGGGGCTGGGGACACGCGGGGCTGGGGACACGCGGGGCTGGGGACACGCGGGGCGGGGGCTGTCCCATGGCTGTCCCCCCGGCTGGGGACTGTCCCCCGCTGGTCTGGGGGTGACACAGGGACGGGACCGCCCTCGCCCCCGCCCCCGCCCCTCGCCCTGCGCCGGGGGCGCGTTCGAGGTCGCGCTGCGTTTCTGGGGTTCTGTTTGGGGGCTGCGGCTCTTCCCCGCCCCCATCCCTTCCCAGCCGGGGTCCGGTGCCGGGGGCGGCTCTGGGTGCCCCCAGCCCGGGGGGGCTCGGGGAAGGAGCGGGTGGTGCCGGGGGGCTCGGGACCCCCTGCGCCCCCGGCCCCGCCCCCCGGGGTTTGTCCCACTTTGCCGCGGCAGCTGCGACAAATTTAGCGGCGGGTGGCGGAGCCGCCCCTCCCCCCTCCCCTCCCCCCCATGCCCCCCCGCCCCTCCCCCCGCACGGCCGCAGCCAGAGCGGCCTCGATGGGGCCGGGGTCCCCCAGGACCCCCCAGGGACCCCCAGGGATCCCCCAGGGTTGCCACCGTCACTGTCACCCCCCGTGTGACCCCCAGGGCACGGCCACGCCCCGGGGGACACGCGGGGACACGCGGGGGTGTCACAGGGGAGCGGGACCCCGCACGCAGCCCGCGGGTGGGCTCGTCACGCGGAGCGCGGGGACACGGGTGGCGCCGGGAATCCCCCGCGAGGGGCGGCGGCTGTGACGCACGAGCTGCAGCGTCCCCGCGTGTCACTGTGTGTCACCGCGTGTCACCGTGTGTCACCGCGTGTCACCGCGTGTCACCGCGTGTCACCGCGTGTCACCGCGTGTCACCGCGTGTCACTGTGTGTCACTGTGTGTCCCTGTGTGTCACCGCGTGTCCCAGTGCCGTGTGCCCGTGTCACTGTGTGTCACTGTGTGTCCCTGTGTGTCCCAGTGCCATCCCTGTGTGTCCCAGTACCGTGTGCCCGTGTCAGTGTGTGTCACCGTGTGTCCCAGTGTCACCGTGTGTCCCAGTGTCACCACCGTGTGTCCCGGCACCGTGTGCCTGTGTCACTGTGTCTCACCGTGTGTCCCGGCACTGTCACCGCGTGTCCCAGCACCGTGTGCCTGTGTCCCTGTGTGTCACCGTGTGTCCCAGCGCCATCACTCTGTGTCCCAGCAGTGTCACCGCGTGTCCCAGTGCCATCCCTGTGTGTCCCAGTGCCACCACCCTGTGTCCCAGCACCGTGTGCCCGTGTCGCTCTTTGTCACCACGTGTCCCAGTGCCACCACCGTGTGTCCCAGCACTGTCACCGTGTCCCAGCGCCATCACTCTGTGTCACCGCGTGTCCCAGCGCTGTGTGCCCGTGTCACTGTTTGTCACCTCGTGCCCCAGTGCCACCACCTCGTGCCCCAGCAGTGTCACCGCGTGTCCCAGCACCGTGTGCCCGTGTCACTGTTTGTCACCGCGTGTCCCAGCAGTGTCACCTCGTGCCCCAGCCCCGCCCATCCCATCCCCACGTGGCTGTTGCTGCTGCCCCACGCGGCCACCGAGCTGCTGTCCCCTCTGTCCCCACGGTGTCCCCACTGTCCCCACTGTCCCAGCCGCGTGTGTGACCCCGACTCCCGGCCCATTGCCCTGTTCAGGTGCCCCCACACCTGGAGCAGGTGTTCGCCCCTGGGGCTGCCCGGGGTGCGGGGGTCCGTGACGTGTCCCGCCCGTGCCGCGTCCCCCGTGGGCGCCCGCAGCCGCGCGGGTGTCCCCGCCGTGTCCCCACCGTGTCGCGGGGGGCCGGGGGCAGCGGCAGCGGAGCACCCTGGGAAAATTTCCGCCCCAATAATTCCTGTCGGCTCCGGCCGGGCGGGGCCGGCGCGCGCCCGCCGGGGGTCCCCGCTGCCGCCGGGGGTCCCCGCGCCCCCCATGGCCGCGGCGCCGGCCCGCGGGGCTCCCGGGCACGCACGGGCCGGGGGGCGCTGAGCCCCGCCGCCCCCTCCCCGAGATGCTGCCCGCGCTCCTGCAGCTGCTGCAGGAGTTCCCGGGCGCCCCCCCGCGCCCCCCCCCGGGCCGGGCTGCCCCCGGGCCCTGCCCCATGCCGGGGGTCCCGCTCTGCAGCGCCTGCATGGGGCACGGACGGGAGGAGAAGGTACTGGCACGGCCCCCCGGGAGCCGGCGGGGGGGGTGGGTGCCGCGGGGGGGGCACTGAGCCCACCCGGGGCCGCGGGGGGGGGGCACTGCGCCCACCCGTGACCCGGCCGTGGCTGCGGGGGCCTCAGGCATGTCCTCGGCGCAGTTTGGGGGGGTTGGGGTTACGTAAAGCTCTGTTTCTGCGTGACGGGGTCACCCCGCCCCCCCAGTGGTGCCCTCGGGGCTGGGGGGCCCATGGGGCGGGGGGGGCACAGCACCCATCCCCTCCCTGTGCTGCGGCTGCAGGGCAGCCCCACGAGGGGCGTGGGGGACCCCCGGGGGCCAGGGGGCTGTGACCCCAATGGGGGCAGAGGGGGCTGTGACCCCATAGAGCAGAGGGGGGCTGTGACCCCCATAGAGCAGAGGGGGGCTGTGACCCCCATAGGGCAGAGGGAGGCTGTGACCCCCGTGGGGAGAGAGGGGGCTGTGACCCCCGGGGGGCAGAGGGGGCTGTGACCCCCATGGGGCAGAGGGGGGCTGTGACCCCTGTGGGGCAGAGGGGGCTGTGACCCCAATGGGCAGAGGGGGGCTGTGACCCCTGTGGGCCCCAGCGCGGGGGAGCCGTGGGTCACCCCCTGTCACCTCAGGGTCGTGTGGACCCCCAGGACCCGCCGAGACCGCGGGGCTGCGCCCCCAGCCTGTCCCGGTGTCCTGCAGAGGGGCGGGGGCGTGAGGAGGGGTCTGGGCAGGGGCGGCCGTCCCCGCGGTGGGGGTGGGGGCACAACCTCGTGTCTGTGGGGTGGGGGCTGCGCGGCGTGGGGGCTCTGTGTGCCGGGGTCCCTGAGCGCCCCCAGAGCCACGGAGCCGTTTTGGGCGGGACCCCCTGAGCCGCATCCCCCCTCCCCAGGGTGGGTCTGAGCCTGCCGCCCCCGACCCTCCCCTCGCCCCTGTTGGGGTCCCCCTCCCCACACCGCTGCTGAGGGTGTGAAGCACCCAAAACCGCCGGCCCGGCGCTGACCCGCGGACACCGAGCCGGTCCCGGCCCTTCGGGGTGGGCTGGGGTGTCGGGGTGACTCCCGCGGGTGTCGGGGTGTCGGGGTGACTCCCTTGGAGGTGTCGGGGTGTCGGGGTGACTCCCGGGGCTGTCGGGGTGACTCCCGGGCTGACTCCCGGGGCTATCGCGGTTTTGGGGATGACTCTCGGGGCTGTCGGGGTGACTCCCGGGGTGACTCCCGCAGCTGTCGGGGTGACTCCGCAGCTGTCGCGGTTTTGGGGGTGACTCTCGGGGGCTGTCGTGGTGTCGGGTGACTCCCGGGGTGACTCCCGGGGTGACTCCCGGGGTGACTCCCAGGCTGTCGCGGTTTTGGGGGTGACTCTCGGGGCTGTCGGGGTTTGGGGGTGACTCCGGGGCTGTCGGGGTGACTCCCGCAGCTGTCGGGGTTTGGGGGTGACTCCCGGGCTGTCGCGGTTTTGGGGTGACTCCGGGGCTGTCGGGGTGACTCCGGGGCTGTCGCGGTTTGGGGTGACTCCGGGGCTATCGCGGTTTTGGGGTGACTCCCGGGGCTGTCGCGGTTTTGGGGTGACTCCCGGGCTGTCGCGGTTTGGGGTGACTCCCGGGGCTATCGCGGTTTTGGGGGTGACTCCCGGGGCTGTCGCGGTTTGAGGTGACTCCCGCAGCTGTCGGGGTGACTCCCGGGCTGTCGCGGTTCGGGGTGACTCCAGGGCCGCCCCTGACGCCGTGCCCGCGGGCAGGTGCTGTCCCTGGGCGCCGACGTGCTCCCCGAGTACAAGCTGCAGGCGCCGCGCATCCACCGCTGGACCATCCTGCACTACAGCCCCTTCAAGGCCGTGTGGGACTGGCTCATCCTGCTGCTCGTCATCTACACCGCCATCTTCACGCCCTACTCGGCCGCCTTCCTGCTCAGCGACTCGGAGGAGGCGCAGCGGCACCACTGCGGCTACTCGTGCAGCCCGCTGAACGTGGTGGACCTGATCGTGGACATCATGTTCATCATCGACATCCTCATCAACTTCCGCACCACCTACGTCAACTCCAACGAGGAGGTGGTGAGCCACCCCGCCAAGATCGCCATCCACTACTTCAAGGGCTGGTTCCTCATCGACATGGTGGCCGCCATCCCCTTCGACCTGCTCATCTTCGGCTCCGGCTCCGAGGAGGTGACGCGGGGACGGGGGGCGGCAGCGGGGACACAGGGACATGGGGACATGGACACACAGGGACACAGGGACACGGGGACATGGACACAGGGACACAGGGACAGAAGGACACAGGGACATGGGGACATGGACACAGAGGGACACAGGGACACAGGGACATGGGGACACAGATACAGAGACACGGGGACACAGGGACTCAGGGACATGGGACATGGGGACATGGACACAGGGACACAGGGACATGGGGACATGGACACAGAGGGACACAGGGACATGGGGACATGGACACAGGGACACATGGACACAGGGACACAGGGACAGGGGGACACAGGGACATGGGGACATGGACACACAGGGACACAGGGACACAGGGACATGGGGACATGGACACACAGGGACATGGGGACATGGACACACAGGGACACAGGGACATGGGGACACAGGGACACAGGGACTCAGGGACACAAGGACATGGGGACATGGACACACAGGGACACAGGGACATGGGGACATGGGGACATGGGGAAAAGGGGCAGCGGGGACACAGGGACACAGGGACATGGACACAGGGACACAGGGACACGGGGACATGGACACAGGGACACAGGGACAGAGGGACATGGGGACATGGACACAGGGACATGGGGACAGAGGGACATGGGGACATGGACACACAGGGACTCAGAGACACAGGGACATGGGGACATGGACACAGGGACACAGGGACAGAGGGACATGGGGACATGGACACACAGGGACTCAGAGACATAGGGGCATGGACACACAGGGACACAGGGACACAGGGACATGGTGACACACGGACATGGGGACATGGACACACAGGGACATGGACACACAGGGACACAAGGACATGGGGATGGGGGACAGAGGGACATGGGGACACAGGGACACAGGGACACAGCATCACAGGGACACGAGGACACAGGATACAGAGACACGGGGATAGAGGGACATGGGGACATGGACACACAGGGACAGGGGACACAGGTACATGGGGACACACGGGAACACAGGGACACAGGAACAGGGGGCACACAGGGACACAGGGACACAGGAACAGGGGACACACGGGGACAGGTGACTCAGGGACAGGCGAGGCAGCCGTGCTGGTTCGGTGCTGGGGGTGTCTGGGGTCCCACGTGCCCCGGCGCTGGGGTGGCTGTTGGGGTGACCAGTGACCCCCGGACCCTCCCGGCCCTCCTGTCCCGGGACACCCGGGGCCGGTCCGGGGAGGGGGCGCGGGGCTCGCGGTGCCCGTGGGGTCTGCGGGAACTCCCCGCCCCCGCTGCCCTGGGGACCCCTCCCCCCTTCTCCTCCTCTGCCCTGGGGGGTGCCCGGGGCCGGGGGAGACCCCGGAATGGGACCCCCCCCCTGCTGGGGGCCTGAGGGTGTCTCTTCACTGCCGACCCCCCCCCTTATCCCACCCCCCACTGGTGGGGCTGCTGATGTGGGGAGGGGGATGGAGCCCCCTGACCCCCCGTGGGTGCCCAGTAACCCTTTCCGTGCCGCAGACCACCCCGCTGATCGGGCTGCTAATCTGGGGAGGGGTATAGAACCCCTGACCCCCCGTGGGTGCCCAGTAACCCTTTCCGTGCCACAGACCACCCCTTCTTCAGGCTGCTGATGTGGGGAGGGGTATAGAACCCCCTTACCCCCCCGTGGGTCCCCATTAACCCTTTCCCCGCCGCCCGCAGACCACCACGCTGATGTGGGGAGGGGGGATACAGCCCCTTAGCCCCCCGTGAGCCCCCATTAACCCTTTCCCCGCCGCCCGCAGACCACCACGCTGATCGGGCTGCTGATGTGGGGAGGGGGGATACAGCCCCTTTAGCCCCCTGTGAGTCCCCATTAACCCTTTCCATGCCGTAGACCACCACGCTGATCGGGCTGCTGATGTGGGGAGGGGGATGGAGCTCCGTGTGGGTGCCCATTAACCCTTTCCCCGCCGCCCGCAGACCACCACGCTGATCGGGCTGCTGATGTGGGGAGGGGGGATAGAGCCCCTTTAGCCCCCTGTGGGTGCCCATTAACCCTTTCCCCGCCGCAGACCACCACGCTGATGTGGGGAGGGGGGATACAGCCCCCTTACCCCCCCGTGGGTGCCCATTAACCCTTTCCCCGCCGCAGACCACCACGCTGATCGGGCTGCTGAAGACGGCGCGCCTGCTGCGGCTGGTGCGCGTGGCGCGGAAGCTGGACCGCTACTCGGAGTACGGCGCGGCCGTGCTCTTCCTGCTCATGTGCACGTTCGCGCTGATCGCGCACTGGCTGGCCTGCATCTGGTACGCCATCGGCAACGTGGAGGGGCAGCGCACGGGCTGGCTGCACGCGCTGGGCCAGCAGATCGGCAAGCCGCTCAACGGCTCCCTCGGGCCGTCCATCAAGGACAAGTACGTCACGGCGCTCTACTTCACCTTCAGCAGCCTCACCAGCGTGGGCTTCGGCAACGTGTCCCCCAACACCAACTCCGAGAAGATCTTCTCCATCTGCGTCATGCTGATCGGCTGTGAGCGCGGGGCGGGGCGGTGTGCCTGGGGCTGGGAGGGTGTAACTGTGCCTGGGAGTGTGCCTGTGTGTGACAGTGTGCCTGTGTGTGAGAGTGTAACTGTGTGTGAGAGTGTGCCTGTGTGTGTGTGAGGGTGTGACTGTGCCTGGGAGGTGTAACTGTGCCTGGGAGGGTGTGACTGTGCCTGGGAGGGTGTAACTGTGTGTGAGAGTGTAACTGTGCCTGAGGGTGTAACTGTGTGTGAGTGTAACTGTGTCTGAGGTGTAACTGTGTGTGTGAGAGTGTAACTGTGTGTGAGAGTGTAACTGTGCGTGAGGGTGTAACTGTGTGTGAGGGTGTAACTGTGTATGTGAGGGTGTAACTGTGCGTGAGGGTGTAACTGTGTGTGTGAGTGCGCCTGTGTGTGTGTGAGGGTGTAACTGTGTGTGAGGGTGTGCCTGTGTGTGAGTGTACCTCTGTGTATGTGAGGGTGTACCTGTGCCTGTGAGGGTGTGCCTGCACACCTGTCTGTGTGTGAGAGTGTGCCTGTACCTGTGAGGGTGTGCCTGTACTTGTGAGAGTGTACCTGTCTGTGTGTGTGAGAGTGTGTCCAGAGGTGCCCAGTTGTGCTCAGGTGTGCTCAGGGGTGCCCAGGTGTGCCCAGGTGTATCCCAGGTGTATCCCAGGTGTTCTCAGGTGTGCCCAGGTGTGCCCAGGTGTGCCCAGGTGTGCCCAGGGGTGCCCAGGTGTGCAGGAGGCCGGTGCCCCTGTGTGTGCCAGCCCCAGGGCAGGGATTGTCCCCCCGTGCTGGCCCTGCTGAGGGACCCCCTGGGATCCCCTCACAGCAGGAGAGCCCGGGGGCTGCGGGGTCCAGGGTGGGGCTGCAGCCCCAGGAGGGGCTGAGGGAGCTGGGGAAGGGGCTCAGCCTGGAGAAAAGGGGGATCAGGGGGAAATTGTGGCTCTGCACAGCTCCCTGCCAGGAGGGGACAGCCGGGGAGGGACAGGAACAGGGACAGGAGGAGAGGGAACGGCCTCAGGCTGGGCAGGGGGCTCAGGGTGGAGATTGGGAAAATCCCTTCCTGGAATGGGCTGTCCAGCCTGGCCCAGCTGCCCAGGGCAGGGTGCAGCCCCATCCTGGGGGGATTTAACAGCCCCGTGCATGTGGCACCTGGGGACAGTCAGTGCTGGGACAGCCGGGCTGGGCATCTGAGAGTGCCCTGGAGGCAGCACCGTGACAGGGACAGTGACAGCAGAGGGACCCTGACAGTGACAGTGACAGGGATAGGGACAGTGACAGTGACAGCAGAGGGACCCTCACAGTGACAATGACAGTGACAGTGACAGCAGTGGGGACCCTCACAGTGACCCTCACAGTGACAGTGACAGGGGGGACCCGTGTGGGGATGGGCACTGCTGGGACAATGGGCACTGGAGTCAGCGGTGACAGGGACACTGCTGTGGTGATGGGGACAGTGCCACAGTGACAGGGACACTGCCATGGAAATGGGGACACTGCCATGGTTATAGGGACACTCCTGTGGTGACAGGGACACTCTTATGGCAATGGGACACTGCCACAGTGACAGGGACAGTGCTGTGGTGGTGGGGACAGTGCTGTGATGACAGGGACACTGCCATAGCGATGGGGACTCTGCTGTGGTGACAGGGACACTCCTGTGGCAATGGGGACACTGCTGTGTCGGTGGGGACAGTGCCGTGGTGACAGGAACACTGTCACAGTGACAGAGACACTCCTGTGGCAATGGGACACTGCTGTGTCAATGGGGACACTGCCATAATGACAGGGACACTGCCACAGTGACAGGGACAGTGCTGTGTCGGTGGGGACACTGCCATGGTGACAGGGACAGTGCTGTGGTGACAGGGACAGTGCCATGGTGATGGGGACACTCCTGTGGCAATGGGGACTCTGCCGTGGTGACAGGGACGGGGACACTCCTGTGTCAATGGGGGCACTGCTGTAGTGACAGGGACAGTGCCACAGTGACGGGGACACTGCCGTGGTGACAGGGACGGTGCCACAGTGACAGGGACAGTGCCACAGTGACAGGGACACTGCCGTGGTGACAGGGACGGTGCCACAGTGACAGGGACACTGCCACAGTGACAGGGACACTGCCATAGCGATGGGGACACTCCTGTGGCAATGGGGACACTGCAGTGGTGACAGGGACACTGCCATGGTGACAGGGACGGTGCTGTGGTGACAGGGACGGTGCCACAGTGACAGGGACAGTGCCACAGTGACAGGGACACTGCCGTGGTGACAGAGACACTCCTGTGGCAATGGGGACACTGCTGTGGTGACGGGGACACTGCCATGGTGACAGGGACAGTGACAGGGACAGTGCTGTGTCGGTGGGGACACTGCCATGGTGACAGGGACACTGCCGTGTCAATGGGAGCCCCCGTGACAAAGGGCACCCTGTGGTGACGGACACCCGCAGTGCCAGTGGGACCCTGCAGGATGGCGGGTGCCCCAAACCACAGCCCGGGCATCGCGGGGGGATTTGGGGATTTGGGGTGCAGACCCCCCATCCCCTGAGGTGCACGGCAGCAGCTCCGGCAGCCTCGGCACCCCCGGGGCGCCCCACCTGGGGACACGGGGACCTGCAGCACCCGGGGGGCAGCGGCGGTTTGGGGGGATTTTGGGGGTTTTGGGGTGTAGACCCCCTGGCCATCCCCCAGCCCTGATGCACTCCAGCACCTCGGCCACCCCTGTGCTCGTACCTGGGGACACGGGGACCCTGCAGCACTGGGGTCGGGAGTGGCAGTTTGGGGGATTTTGGGGTGGATTTCGGGGATTTTGGGGTGCAGACCCGCCCTGACGGTGCGCCCCCAGCCCTGATGTACCCCCGGTGCTCGTACCTGGGGACACGGGGACCTGCAGCATCCCGGGGCAGTGGCAGTTTGGGGTGGATTTTGGGGGGATTTTGGGGTGGATTTTGCGGTGGATTTTGGGGGGATTTGGGGGATTTTGGGAGGATTTTGGGGTTTTTTGAGGGGATTTTGGGAGGATTTGGGGGCGCAGAGCCGCCCTGACGCTGTCCCCCCAGCACCTCGGCACCCCCTGTGCTCGTACCTGGGGACACGGGGACCTGCAGCACCCGGGGGGCGGCAGTGGCAGTTTTGGGGTGGATTTTGCGGTGGATTTTGGGGGAATTTTGGGGGGATTTGGGGGATTTGGGGCGCAGAGCCGCCCTGACGCTGCGCCCCCCAGCGCTGATGTACGCCAGCATCTTCGGGAACGTGTCGGCGATCATCCAGCGCCTGTACTCGGGCACGGCGCGGTACCACACGCAGATGCTGCGGGTGCGCGAGTTCATCCGCTTCCACCAGATCCCCAACCCGCTGCGCCAGCGCCTCGAGGAGTATTTCCAGCACGCCTGGTCCTACACCAACGGCATCGACATGAACGCGGTGAGACCCCCGGAGCCCCCGGAGCCCCCGGAGACCCTCCTGGCACCCCAGAGCCCCCGCGGAGCCCCCAGAGCCCCTCCGGGCAGCCCCCAGAGCCCCCCGGAGCACCCCAGAGCCCCTCCCGGCACCCCCAGAGCCCCCCGGCACCCCCAGAGCCCCCGGAGCCCCCTGCTCGGGCAGCGCCCCCAGCGTGCTCCCCCACCGAGCCGAGCGCGGCCAAATCTGAGACCCCCGCGCCCCCCGGTGTCCCCAGAGCCCCCCTGGCACCCCCAGAGCCCTCCCGGCACCCCCGGGGCACCCTCAGAGCCCCCCAGAGCCCCTCTCGGCACCCCCCAGAGCCCCCCCAGAGCCCCTCCCGGCACCCCCGGGGCACCCTCAGAGCCCCCCGGCACCCCCAGAGGCCCCCAGAGCCCCTCCCTGCACCCCCAGAGCCCCTCCCTGCACCCCCCAGAGCCCCCCTGGCACCCCAAGAGCCTCTCCTGGCACCCCCAGAGCCCCCCTGGCACCCCCAGAGCCCCCTGGCACCCCCAGAGCCCCTCCCGGCACCCCCAGAGCCCCCTGGCGCCCCCGGACCGCCCCCGGCGCCCCCTGCCCGTGCCGCGCTCCCAGCGCGCTCCCCCCCGAGCCGAGCGCGGCCCGAGCCGTGACCCCGCGCCCCCCGGTGCCCGCAGGTGCTGAAGGGGTTCCCCGAGTGCCTGCAGGCCGACATCTGCCTGCACCTGAACCGCTCGCTGCTGCAGAGCTGCGCCCCGTTCCGCGGCGCCTCCAAGGGCTGCCTCGCGCGCCCTGGCCGTGCGCTTCAAGACCACCCACGCGCCCCCCGGGGACACGCTGGTGCACGCCGGGGACGTGCTCACCGCGCTCTACTTCATCTCGCGCGGCTCCATCGAGATCCTGCGCGGCGACGTGGTGGTCGCCATCCTGGGTGAGCCCCCCGCCCCCGCAGGAAGGGACGCCCCGTCTCTGGGACCCCCCCGGTGCTGCTCGGGTGACCCCCCCCGCCCCCCCCGCCGAGGGATCCCCCCGTCCTGGCGCTGCCCAGAGCGGGGGGAGCTGCATGCTGACCCCTCCCCATTTTGGGGACCCCCCCAGGCCTGTGCATGACCTGAGTGTCCCCCAGTGACACCTGGAGCCCCTCCCAGGTTTGGGGTCACCGAGAGTGATCACAGCCCGAGCGCCCCACACTCCCGGGGGTCCCCCGGGTCAGAAGGACCCTCTGGGAGCTGCAGCGCCCCCGGTGACCCCCCACCTCCATTTTGGGGATCCCCCGGGTCAGAAGGACATATTTGGGAGCTGCAGCGCCCCCGTGACCCCACCCCCATTTTGGGGACCCCCAGTCCTGTGCATGACCTGAGTGTCCCCCCAGTGACACCTGGAGCCCCCCCAGCTTTGGGGTCACCGAGAGTGCCCCGCCCTCCCGGGGATCCCCCAGCCCCCCGGGCCAAAAGACCCTCTGGGAGCTGCAGCACTCCCCGGTGACCCCCACCCCCATTTTGGGGACTCTCCAGTGCCCCAGTGCACAACCTGAGTGCCCCCCAGTGACACCTGGAGCCCCCCAGGTTTGGGGTCACCGTGAGTGATCACAGCCCGAGCGCCCCACACTCCCCGGGGGGTCCCCCGGGTCAGAAGGTGCAGCTCTGGGAGCTGCAGCGCCCCCCGGTGACCCCCTCCCCATTTTGGGGACCCCCGGGTCATACGGACCCTCTGGGAGCTGCAGCCCCCGTGACCCCCTCCCCATTTTGGGGGTCCCCCGGGTCATACGGACCCTCTGGGAGCTGCAGCGCCCCCCGGTGACCCCCACCCCCATTTTGGGGACCCTCCAGTGCCCCTGTGCATGATCTGAGTGCCCCCAGTGACACCTGGAGCCCCCCAGGTTTGGGGGTCACCGTGAGTGATCACAGCCCGAGTGCCCTGCCGTGACCCTCCTGGGGTCCCGCAGCCCCCGGGTCAGACGGACACTTTTGGGAGCTGCAGCGCCCCCGGTGACCCCCCAGCCCCATTTCGGGAGTCCCCCCGGGTCACACGGACCCTCCGGGAGCTGCAGCCCCCGTGCCCCCCAGGTAAGAACGACACCTTCGGGGAGCCGCTGCACCTGCACGCGCGGCCCGGGGAAGTCGCGCATGGACGTTCGCTCGCCCTCACCTACCGCGACCTGCACAAGATCCTGCGCGAGGACCTGCTCGAGGTGCTGGACATGTACCCCGAGTTCTCGGACCGCTTCTGGGGCGCCCCTGGAGATCACCTTCAACCTGCGCGACGTGAGGGCGGCCGGGGGCGCTGCCCCGGGGGGGGCGGGGCTGCTGGAGGAAAAGGGGGCTCGGGGCAAGCGGGGGTCCTGAGCGCTTCGGGGGGCCTAAGCGCTTCGGGGGCCTGAGCGGTTCGGGGGTCCTGAGCAGGCTGGGGGTCTTGAGGGAATTAATGGGAGGTGGGAGCAGGTTGGGGGATTCGGGAGGTGCTGGGGGGTCCTGGAGCGAGCCGGGGGGTCCTGAGGAGGTCGGGGGATTCTGTGCAATTTTTGGGGGTGGTCCTGAGCAGGTCGGGGGATTCTGTGCAGTTCCGGGCGGGGGTCCTGAGCAGATTGGAGGGTTCTGTGAAATTTTTGGGGGAGTCCTGAGCGGGCGGGGGGCCCTGTGCAGTTTCGGGCGGGGGTCCTGAGCGGGCTGGGGGCCCTGTGCAATTTTGGGGGGTCCTGAGCGGGCTGGGGGTCCTGTGAAGTTTTTGGGGGGTCCTGAGCGGGCTGGGGGCCCTGTGCAGTTTTGGGGGTGGTCCTGAGCGGGCTGGGGGTCCTGTGAAGTTTTTGGGGGGTCCTGAGCGGGCTGGGGGTCCTGTGCAGTTTTTGGGGGTTCCTGGGCGGGCTGGGGTCCCGTGCAGTTTCTGGGGGGTTCCTGAGCGGGCTGGGGGTCCTGTGCAGTTTTTGGGGGGTCCTGAGCGGGCTGGGGTCCCGTGCAGTTTCTGGGGGGTTCCTGAGCGGGCTGGGGTCCCGTGCAGTTTCTGGGGGGTTCCTGGGCGGGCTGGGGTCCCGTGCAGTTTCTGGGGGAGTTCCTGAGCGGGCTGGGGTCCCGTGCCGTTCCGGGCGGGGGTCCTGAGCGGGCTGGGGGTCCTGTGCAGTTCTGGGGGGGTCCTGAGCGGCTGGGGTCCCGTGCCGTTCGGGCGGGGTTCCGCTGCCGGGGGTCGCAGCAGCGCCGCTGTCCCGCAGAGCGCCGCGCCCCCCGGCTCCCCGGGCAGCCACGAGCCCCCCGGCCTGTCCCGCCCGCGCCGGCGCCCCGAGAAAGGTGGGGCTCGGGGGGGCGGGGGGGCGGGACCCCCGGGGTGAGCCCGGGTGTCGCTGAGCCCGCCCCGCCCCCCCCAGACGCCCCCAGCCCCGCGGAGCCCCGCGCGCTGCGGGGGGCGGCTAAGCCCCCGGCGCCCCCGCGGCCCCGCCGAGTGGGACCCCCAGCCCGTCCAGCGGCGGCTCCAGCGACGAGGAGGAGCCCCCGCGCCCCCCGCGCCCCCCGCGGCGGCCGCCGCGCTCTCCCCGTTCCGCGGCGCCCCCCCGGAGCCCCCCGAGCCCGAGGAGCGGGGGGCGGCGACGTCTGCAGCCCCCTCGCAGGTGCGGGGGGTCGGGCTGGGGCGGCGCCTTCCCCCTCCCCACCCGGGGTTCGGAGCGCCCCCAAACCCTGTCCCTGCCCCCCCAGCCGTGCCCCCTTTCCTTCCCCCCCCGCCCCGGGGTGACCCCCTCAGGTGGCAGCCGGGATGGGGTGGGGGTCCCCACTCCTGCTCTCCTCACTCAGGGTTCTACAGCGCCCCCAAACCCTGAACCCCCGTTCCCAGCCCCCCCCAGCAGCTGATGGGGGCGGGGGTCTCTGGTTGGGCGGGGGTCCCAATCCTCCCTCCCTGTTTTAGAGCCGCCCCTCCCCAGTGCCCTGGATCCCCCTCAGCTCACCCCCAAACCCCCTCGGCCCCCTCCTCTTCAGGCGCCTTCTCGGGGTCTCCAACATCTTCAGTTTTTGGGGTGACGCCCGCGGCCGCCGCTACCAGGAGCTGCCGCGCTGCGCCTGCAGGGCGCCCCCCGCCCCCAGCCCGGCCCGGAGCCGCCAGCGCTGCGAGCTCGAGTCGCGCCTGGAGCTGCTGCAGAGGCAGCTCAGCAGGTATCGGGGGGCCCGCGGGGGCGCGGGCCAGCGGGACCCTGTGGGAGCCCCCCAGTGGCCAAAGGGGGTCCTGGGGGTCCTGGGGGACGGGTTTGGGGGTCCTGGGTGTCCTGGGGGGCGGGGATGTGGGTCTGGGGGTCCTGGGGGCGGATTTGGGGTCCTAGGGGGCGGGTTTGGGGGTCCTGGAGGGCGGGTCGGGGTGTCCGGGGGCGGGTTCGGGGCTCCGGGGGCGGGTTTGGGTGTCCTGGGGGGCGGGTTTGGGTGTCCTGGGGGCGGGTTTGGGGGTCCTGGGTGTCCTGGTTGTCCTGGGGGGCGGGTTCGGGGTCTGGGGGCGGGTTCGGAGTCGGGGTCGGGGGCGGGTTCGGGGTCGGGCTCGGGGTCCGGGGGGCGGGTTCGGGGTTCGGGGGCGGGTTTGGGCTCGGGGTTGGGCTCGGGGTTGGGCTCGGGGCCGGGCTCGGGCTCGGGGGTCGGGGGGCGGCTCGGGGGTCCCGCGGTGACCCCGCGCCCTGCAGGCTGGAGTCGCGGCTGAGCTCGGACGTCTCCTCCATCGTGCACCTGCTGCAGCGCCAGGCGCTGGTGCCCCCGCCTACAGCGCCGTGAGGCCCCTGGGCCGCCCCCGCCCGCCCGCCCGCTCAGGTGAGGGCCCCGCCCTGGGGGGGGCTGGCCGGATCGGGGGGGGAGTGCCCGGTTTGGGGGGGCATCACTCCGGTTTGGGGGGCATCACTCCATCACCCTGTCTGTCATGGGTGGGGTCATCCAGACCCGGGGGTGCCCGGTTTGGGGGGCATCACTCTGGTTTGGGGGGCATCACTCCATCTCCGAGTACATCGTGGGTGGGGCCACCCCTGAGCCCCCAAACTCGGGGTGCCGCCCTTCCCCCCGGACCCCCCAAACTCGGGGTGCCGCCCTTCCCCCGCGTCCTCCAGCCCCGCTGTGCCCGGGGCTCCCCCGGGGGGCTCCCCGATCCCTGGGGCCGGCGCCCCCGCTCTGACCCCCCGTGTCCCGCAGGTCCCGCGCCCCCCGCGCGCCCCCGGCCCCCCGGACGTGGTGCTGCTGCTGGAGCCGCCGCCCCCCGGCGCCGCTCCCTGCCCGGGGCGCTGCCCCCGCCCGCGGGGACCCCCCCGGGGACCCCCCCGCTGCAGAGACACTGCTCCGACCCCGGCAGCTAGTGGGGGCGCCGGGGCGCGGCGGGACCCCCGGAACGCGGGACCCCCGACCCCGGAACGCGGGACCCCCGACCCCGGAATGCGGGACCCCCAGAATGCGGGACCCCCGACCCCGGAATTCGGGAACCCCGACCCCGGAACGCGGGACCCCAGAACACGGAACCCCGGACCCCGGAATGCGGGACCCCCGACCCTGGAACGCGGGACCCCCGACCCTGGAATGCGGGACCCCCGAATTCGGGACCCCCGGAACGCGGGACCCCCAGAATGTGGGACTCCCGACCCTGGAATGTGGGACCCCCAAAGCCCAGGACATGGGAGACCCCTGACCCCGGAGTGTGAGACCCCCGGAGTCACAGGACCCCTGGCTCTGGACCATGGGACCCCCAGAGCCCTGGGACCCCTGACCCGGAATGTGGGACCCCCGGAGCCCCGGGACCCCTGACCCGGAAGGAGGGGGCGCAGAGCCCCCAGCCCGGGGTCCCCGAGCCCCTCCCTGGGCCGGGCCTGTGGGGGCTCCGGCGCTGCCCCCGACGCTGCCCGGGGGGCGGGGGGCCCGTGGGGACCCCCCGTTCTCCCGCCGGGGCTGTCAGACTGTGCTGCTCCCCCTCCCCCTCCTCCTGCTCCTGCTGCCGCTGCTCCCGGGCCCGGGCGGGGGGTGCGCAGGTGTGTGTGCACAGGTGTGCACAGGTGTGTGTGTGCACAGGTGCGTGTGTGCACAGGTGTGTGTGCACAGGTGTGTGCGTGCACAGGTGTGCGTGCACAGGTGTGTGTGCACAGGTGTACAGGTGTGTGAACAGGTGTGTGTGCACAGGTGTGCACAGGTATGTGTGCACAGGTGCGTGCGTGCACAGGTGTGCACAGGTGTGTGTGCACAGGTGTGTGTGTGCACAGGTGTGTGCGTGCACAGGTGTGTGTGTGCACAGGTATGTGTGCACAGGTATGTGTGCACAGGTGTGTGCGTGCACAGGTGTGTGTGTGCACAGGTATGTGTGCACAGGTATGCGTGCACAGGTGTGCACAGGTGTGTGTGTGCACAGGCGTGCACAGGTGTGCACAGGTATGTGTGTGCACAGGTATGTGCGTGCACAGGTGTGCACAGGTGTGTGTGCACAGGCATGTGTGCACAGGTGTGCACAGGTGTGTGTGTGCACAGGTGTGCACAGGTGTGTGTGTGCACAGTTGTGCACAGGTGTGCACAGGTGTATGTGTGCACAGGTGTGCACAGGTATGTGTGTGCACAGGTATGTGTGGACAGGTGCGTCCACAGGTGTGCACAGGTGTGCACAGGTGCGTGTGTGCACAGGTGTGTGTGTGCACAGGTGTGTGTGTGCACAGGTGTGCACAGGTGCGTGTGTGCACAGGTGTGCACAGGCGTGTCCCCGCTCCTGTCCCCAGGACGTCCCGTGTGTGTCGGGGGGTTTCGCTGCTCTGGGACACGCGTGTCCCCCCGCCGTGTGTGTGTGTGTCCCCTCCGTGTCCCCTCCGTGTCCCCGCCGTGTCCCCCGCCGTGTCCCCCCTCGGGTGTGCCCCCGGGCCGGGCGGGTCCGTGTTGCCCCCCGTGTCCCGGCCGAGGGGGGCTCGGGGTCCCCGCGTGTCGCCCCCAGCCCGCGGCGCTGTCCCCGCGCAGCCGCGTGTCCCACGGGTGACACCCCCGCACGGGGGGCGCGAGGGGCGGGGCTGGCGCTGCCCGGCGCGTGTGCTGTGTTTGTCCCTTGTCCCCTGCATGTCCCCCCGCGTGCGATGTCCCCCCAATAAACGTGACGGAGACCCCCGCGCTCTGTGTCCCCCGGGGGGAGGGGCGTGACCTCGGGTGTCACCGTGACCCGGCCTCGTGTCACCTGGGGCCGCAGCGCTGGCAGAGACGGGCACGGAGGAGGTGACGTCACCTTTACTGAGCCCCGCGCGTGGCGTCCCGTGACATGTCCCCACCGGGTGTCCCCGTGGCGCTGGGGTCCCGCGTGCTGGGGGAGGGGCGGCATCGCCTTTGCTGGGACAGACAGTGGGGCCGAGTGTCGCGGGTGACGTGAGCCAGGCCACGTGTCCGGGGGCACCGGTGACCTCGCGGTGGTGGCATCGCCGCTCCCGGGCCCGGCAGGTGGCGCCGCGTGACATCCCCGTGTCCCCGTGTGCCACGGGACCGGCTCCGAGGAGGTGACGCCGCCTTCGCTGGGCTTGGCACGCGGTGCGACACGGTGCGACACGGCGTGACACGGTGCGACACGGTGCAACACGGTGTGACACGGTGTGACACGGTGCGACACGGTGCGACACGGCGTGACACGGTGCGACACGGTGCGACACGGTGTGACACGTGCCACGCCCCAGTGGCGCCACCAGCGCGGTCCTGGCTCAGGGCTGGTGCCACCGGCTGTGCTGCAGCGTCCCTGGCACCGTGTCCCCGTGTCCCCGCGTGTCACACCGGGTGGTGTCCCCGTGTCCCCGCGTGTCACACGGGCCGGTAGGTGCCGTTGTAGGCGAAGGGCTCGGGGTGCCCGCAGGGTTCGGGGTGGCACAGTGTCCCCGTGTCCCCGCGTGTCACACCGGGCGGTGTCCCCGTGTCCCCGCGTGTCACACGGGCCGGTAGGTGCCGTTGTAGCTGAAGGGCTCGGGGTGCCCGCAGGGCTCGGGGTGTCCCCGTGTCCCCGTGTCCCCGTGTCCCCGCGTGTCACACCGGGCGGTGTCCCCGTGTCCCGCGTGTCACACCGGGCGGTGTCCCGCGTGTCACACCGGGCGGTGTCCCGTGTCCCCGCGTGTCACACCGGGCGGTGTCCCCGCGTGTCACACCGGGCGGTAGGTGCCGTTGTAGCTGAAGGGCTCGGGGTGCCCGCAGGACCCGGGGTGGCACAGTGTCCCCGTGTCCCCGTGTCCCCGCGTGTCACACCGGGCGGTAGGTGCCGTTGTAGCTGAAGGGCTCGGGGTCCCCGCAGGGCCCGGCGCTGGCGGGGGTCCAGCGCTGGATGTGCACCTGGCTGCACGTCGGGGGGTCCAGGGGCCGCACGATCACGGCCGCGCGCGACGCCACCGACGGGTCCTCGTCGAAGAAGTTGAAGGGGCGCAGGAAGAAGCCGACGGCGTTGCCGGGGGTGGCCGTGTTGGGGATGTCCTCGGCGTGCGGCACGTGCAGGAAGCCCACGGTCACCCAGGCCACCAGGTCCTGCGGGGATGGGGGGACACACCACGGGGTCAGCGGCACCGGGGACCCCCCGGATGCGCCCCCCCTCTGGGGACAGACCCCCCGCGTGCGCGGTGTCACCTGGTCCTCGATGGTCTCATTGTCGCGGATGAAGCTCTCGAAGGTGACCGGGGGGTCCCAGGGGTCGTTCTGGCTGTAGATGCTGCTGCTGCTCGGCTCGTTCTCGTGGCGCCGGGTCACGGCCAGGTGGTACCTGCGGCAGGTGAGGGGCGGGCTCAGCTTGGGGGCGGGGCCGGTCCCGGTGCCCCCCCTGCCCGGGTGCCCCGACCGTGCCACCCGCGCTCCGGCCGCGTCAGGGGGACACCGGGCCCCGAGGGCCGCGGGGGGCCCCAGCTTTGTGCGCTCCCCAGACCTTGGGGGGGCTTCCCCAGCCCTGGAGGGTCCCCAGACCTTGGGGGTCCCCATTTCCAGGGCTCCCTCTTCTCCTTCAGCTTCCAGGGGCTCCCCAGCTCCGACAGCCCCCCCAGCCCCGGGGCGCCCCAAACTCCCAAGGGGCGTCCCCAGCCCCGGAGATTTCCCATTTCTGGAGGTTCCCGGGGTCCCAGCTCCAGCTCCAGGGGGTGCGAGCGGGGGAAGGACCCCGCGGCCCGGGGGTGACACCTCCCGGCGCACCTGGCCCAGGTGACGGCGCGCTCCTCCCGCCAGCCGCGGGGCAGCACGGGCCCGGCGTGCGAGCTGAGCTGCAGGCGGAAGGTTCGCCGGTGGCCCCAGCGGTTCCGCCGCCGCGGGTTGGAGAAGAGCAGGTACCGGGGCGGGGCCCGGCCCACCGGCAGCGCCGCATCGCGCTCCCGGCGCCGCGGCTCCCGCTGCAGCCGCGGCTGCACCACGCGCGCCCCCGCGCTCCAGGGGTTGGAGATGTTCTCGAAGGCGATGTCCATCGTCTCGAAGCTGTTCCCGGAGCCTGCGGGGACGGGGGGGTCGGTAGGTGGCGGGGACGCGGGGGGGAAGTGGGGAACCCCCCCGGTGTGGGGGTGGGACGCCGCAGGGTGTCACCACTGGGAGCGCACGGAGATGCCACCACCCTGGGAGACTGTGAGCCCATGATGACACCGCCATGGAGGGCTGGGACCAGTTTGGGACCCCAGCACGGAGAGGAGAGCCTTGGAGGGCTGCGACACCTTGGAGATGCCACCAGCAGCACAGGGTGCGACACCGGGAGGTGCCACCAGGGGTGTGGCCTGGGAAGTGTCACCCTGGGGGGGCGGGACGCCACAGAGGAGCCGCCATGGGGGGCTGGAACCCTGCAGAGATGCCACAGATGCCACCAGGGCTGGGAGATTCCAGCACCACAGGGGGATGTGACCCTGCAGAGATGCCACCGTGGAGGGGCGTCCTCACCCGAGGATGCAGGTGGTGCCCAGGTGATCCCACCCTGCCAGGAACGGGGCACCTCCGCCCCCGGCACCCCCGTGGGTCCAGCCTGGATCATCACCTGAGGGTGCAGGTGGTGCCCAGGTGATCCCACCCTGCCAGGAATGGGGCACCTCCGCCCCCGGGACCCCTGTGGGCACAGCCTGCACCCTCCCCACGGCCAGGGGGTGTCGGGAGCTGCCGGGGCCCTTCACCTGCGACATCCAGGTCCACCTTGTAGTGCACCAGGTGGGTGTGGATGTTGCCCAGCAGGTGCGTGTGCACGCGGCTGCCGTAGCGCCGGCCCTCGGGCGTGTAGAAGGTGGCGTGGATGTAGCCGGTGGCGTGCACCTTGGCCTCCAGCACGCCGTTGGGGTAGAGCAGGAAGTCCCAGATGTAATCGTAGTTGTAGACGGTGGAGGTGGTCCTGAGCACCAGCGCGCGCCCCTCCAGCCCCGCGTAGAAGTGGAAGCCGCCCTGGAAGTCGCTGTCGAAGTGGCGGCGCAGCGGGACGCCCGTGGGCAGCTCGAAGACGCAGAGCGCGTTGCGGAAGCGCACGGGGCCGTCGGCGTCCAGCAGGTGATGCGCGTCCAGGAAGGTCGCGGTGTCGGGGCAGTCCACGCCGCGGGCCAGCTCGTAGCTGGAGGCGCCCATGGCCCAGCCCGCGTCCATGTACTTGGTCTGCATGGCGGCGGGCGAGCGGCCGCCGTAGAAGGCGATGGCCTCCTGCAGGCTCAGCTCGTAGGCCACGCGCTCGCCGCCGAAGCGCAGGTCGAAGAGCTGCAGGCCGGCCGAGGAGCGCAGGCGGAAGGCGAGGCTCCAGCCGCCGTACTCCAGCCGGTTGCCGCGCAGGCGGTAGCGCCGGGCCTGCGGCTCGCACACCTTGGCGCCGTGCGCGTCCGTGCGGGGCGCGCCGGGGAAGCGCCCCCGCGGCTCGTAGCTGGAGAAGAGCTGCTGGCGGGCGGGGGGCTCGGGCAGGCGGGCCAGGGCCAGCTCGCCCCGCGCGTGGCTCTCGGCCAGCTCCCGCACGCTGCCGAAGTAGCGCCCGTTGTACCAGAGGCGCTGCACGCTCCAGCGCCGCGGCTCGGGGTCGCCGTGGTCCAGCAGCACCTCCAGCCCCGCGGGGTGCAGGAAGAACCCCTCGACGAAGCGCTGGATCACCAGCCAGCTGCGGCGCTCGCCGGGGCCCAGCCCGCGCGGGGCGATGTCCGAGAAGGTCAGGCAGCGCTCCGAGCAGTTCTGGAAGCCGAAGCCGGTGGCCTCGAGCAGCAGCGGCTCCAGCGGGGCCAGCGCGGCCACCAGCGCGGCGTGCAGCAGCTCGTACTCGCGGCGGGTCATGGGCCGGGCCCAGAAGGGCGCGGAGGCGCGGCCGCCCCGGGCGGGCAGCGGGCGGTAGGCGCGCGGGGCGGGCAGGGGTCCCACCGCCAGCTCGGTGACGTTGGGCTCGGCCTGCGCCCCGAAGAACAGCACGGCCCGCGCCTCCCGCGGCGGCCGCGCCCCGCCGCGCTCCAGGAACCGCAGCGCGCGGCGCTTGGGCGGCGGCAGCAGCTCCACCAGGAACAGCGAGTTCTTGGCCAGCGGCCCCCCCCGGCTCGGGGACAGCCCCAGCTCCGGCCGCCCCAGCAGGAAGGAGCGCACGGCGCGCAGCTCGGCCGGAGACAGGTCGGCGAAGATGGACGCGGGGTCGGCGGGCTCGGGGCAGCCCGGGGGGAGCAGCAGCGCCAGCGCCGCGGGGAGCCACAGCAGCCGCATCCTGCGGGGCGCGGGCGCGGCTCAGCGGGGTGGCAAAGAGGGGACCCCCCAAAAACCGGGACC